>CAMPET010000140.1:0-14011 GCA_946803715.1 Beroe ovata
TGGTGCCGTGAGATTTGATCTTGCACAGCAGACAACGTCTAGCCTTAGCGGGAAGGGGGTGTTATTTGTGAGTGACAGAAATCCGAAAAAGGGTCGTAAGATTTGTAATTGTGTCCATTTTGTCCTTAAATCAGCAAATGTTGAATGCACGTCTAATGCACGTCTAATGCACGTCCAATGCACTCATCATGAGAGTTTGGTATTTTTGTCCATTGTACACCAATGGATACAATAGACACAATTTGTCCATTTTCGATGTCTAATGGACATGTTCAATGGACACAATGGACATCGATCTTGTGCATCTGGGTGGACACAATGGACACATCTACAAATCCGCCCTTGTTGATGGACATCAAACTGGTATTTTAGTCTAATGGTCAAAATGGGCAAACATTGACCATTGGCCACAATGGACACACATGCACATTGGACAAACTTGATATAGGACGCATTTATTGGATTCATCGTGTCGCCTGAACACAATATGTCTACTGTCTAGTGTTCAAATTACGTACACTGCACATAATTCCTTGTACGTCTAGTGTGTACAATGCGTTTATAGTGCACAATTTGTCCATTAAGCACAACATGTCCATTGGACACAATACGTCTAGTGGACAGAATCTTATCTAATAATAGGCGTATTGAATTCGATAGATATTGAGATTCTAACGGACGTCCAATGACCCTTTTGCCGGTTATGGTAAACCTATGACCAATGATAAACTGAAACATTTTCAACGCCCTGACAACGCGGCTGTCTCAATTTTTCTCATCAGCGCGTTAACAGAACTACATAAGTCTTGATCTCTCATGAGACTTCCACCCCAATACTCCAACTCAAATCAGAGTGAACATGTTTGTGTACTATGTGTATGTGTGTGCGTGTGTGTGTGTTTGTGTGTTCACACTGGGTGTGTGTCTCTGTATGTGTCTCTGTATGTGTGTATCTAATCGCGTCTGTACAAACCTATTTGCGAGCATCCTCATCAAATCCACTCTGATGAGAACCAGGAATAGACTTGACTGAAGGAAAAAGTTTACGAATAGAGCAATTGTGGCGTTGTAAGCAAAGTTCTGTACTGATGGCATGAAGGAGAGACATCCCAGGGCAAATGCAACCTGAATGAGAGAGAGAGAATTTACTGTAATATGAAGTCAATTCTCACTTCATAGGCACTTATTACCATGCATAGTGGCATGCTTAAATCAATCCGGTGTCAACTTGTCGTCATGAATATGACATGATGACTTCTCACCATCTGACAGAAAGAGCTGAGGATCATAGCGGGGAACACATCGTGCATCATTAAACAGATGATCTCTCTCACCTCACCTACGGTATATCAGGTTAAATTGAACAAAGTTAAACTCAGTTCCTCCATGTTGGCAAGGGGGGTTGGAACCCCGCTACCAGTTTAAATGCACNTGGTGCCGTGAGATTTGATCTTGCACAGCAGACTACGTCTAGCCTAGCGGGAAGGGGGTGTTATTGTGAGTGACAGAAATCCGAAAAAGGGTCGTGAAATTTGTAATTGTGTCCAAATCCAATGACCATTTTGTCCTTAGATAAGCAAATAAAATAATGCACGTCTATGGCAAGTCTAAGGCACGTCTAGTGCACGTCTAGTGCACGTCTAATGGACGTCCAATAGACACTCCACTCATCACGACAATTAGGTATTTTTGTCCACTGTACACCAATGGACACAATTTGTCCGTTTTTGATGTCCAATGGACACAATAGACATCGATCTTGTGCATCTTGGTGGACACAATCCGCCCTTGTTGATGGACATCAAACTGGTATTTTAGTCTTATGGTCACAATGGACAAACATTGACCAATGGACACAATGGACACAATGGACACACATGTGCATTACACAAACTTGATACATTGCGTATTTTGGATTCATCGTGTCCACTGAACACAATATCTCTACTGTCTGGTTTTCACATTACGTACACTGCACACAATTCCTTGTATGTGTAATGTGCACAAAGCATTTATTGTACACAATTTGTCCATTTGGCACAACATGATGTCCATTGGACACAATACGTCTATTGAACAGAATCGTATTTGATAGGCGTATTGAATTCTAATGGACGTCCAATGGCCCTTTTGCCGGTAATGGTATACCATTACCAGATACCTATGATCATTGTTATTCTGAAACTCCTTGACAACGCGGCTGTCTCAATTTGTCTCATTTGTATGCGTTAACTGAACTACAAAAGTCTTGATCTCTCATGAGACTAACCACCCCAATACTCAAATCAGAGTGAACATGTGTGTGTACTGTGTGTATGTGTTTGCGTGTGTGTTTGTGTGTGTGTGTTCACGCTTGGGTGTGTGTGTGTGTGTCTCTGCATGTGTCTATATGTGTGTGTATTTTATCGTGTCTGTACGAACCTATTTGCGATCATCCTCATCAAATCAACTCTGATGAGAACCAGGAATAGACTTGACTGGAGGAGAAAGTTTACGAATAGAGCAATGGTGGCGTTGTAAGCAAAGTTCTGTACTGATGGCATGAAGGAGAGACACCCCAGGGCAAAGGCAACCTGGATGCGAGAGATAGAATTTACCGTAATATGAAGTCAATTCTCACTTCATAGGCACTTATTACCATGCATAGTGACATGTTTAAATTAAACCGGTGTCAACTTGTCGTCATGAATATGACATGATGACTTCTCACCATCTGGCAGAAAGAGCTGAGGATCATAGCGGGGAACACATCCTGCATCATTAAACAGATGATATCTCTCACCTCACCTACGATACATGAGGAGGTTATATTGATCAAAGTTAAACTCATTTCCTCCATGTTTGCAGGGGGGTTGGAACCCCGCTACCAGTTTAAATGCACTTCACCTGAATATTCACCTGCACTCAGTGGCTCTCCTCTCGTGATCTTGTGAGTCAACACGCGTTGTATCCCTTGTACCATGATATACACATTGTCCACTCCCACAGCCAGTATGAGGAATGGTATCACCTCTATGACAATGAGTGTGGAGGGCAGCCCTGCGTAGGATGTCACCCCCAGGGCACTAACCACGCTGATCAACACTATCACAACACCTCCTACTCCAAGCAGAAACTGTGGGGAGATAACACGTGTGTGTGTGTGCGTGTGTGTGTGTACTGTGTGTACTGTGTGTACTGTGTGTACTAAGTGTGCACTGTGCGTGTGTACTGTGTGTACTGTGTGTGCGTGTGTGTGTACTGTGTGTGTGTGTATGTNTGTGTGTGTGTGTGTGTGTGTGGGTCATGATTGTGGTGAAATCTTCAACAAAGGAGTATATTTATTCGACACCAAGATAAAGTTAAAATTGAACATTCGAATGCCAATGAAGGTTGATGACATCTCTATATCTTACTTTTGAGTGAATGAAGCACCCCTGGAGGTTGCTGGTGTCATAGTCGCCCAGAGTTAGCCCCACATAAACAAACATGAGAATGTAGCTGATGACAATGGTCATGATATCAGCGTTGGATGCCCTGTCTATCTCATCCTAGTGACATGGAATAACTGTTAGCTGGGGCCTGGGGGGCTGTTGAAACCTTACAACGCCCATTTTCCATATCAATGAGCATAGAATAGCATAGAATTTACAACTATTTGCACGGACTTGATAACTGTAATTCCGCTAGTTACCTCCAAAGCCCTGTCCGAAGAGAAGGCAATGTTGAGATGAGGTCGAGTTTCAATCTGGTGGAGGAGGAACTCCTTCATCAGTGCCTCCCATTGGAGAATTACTGGTAGTTTGTCCTCGGACCCGTCCAGAGCGAATGTTACCATCAGAGTCGTGGCATCCATGTAGTTCTTCTCAGTGGCATCGTACCCACCTTGGATCAAAGTACAACACTATTCATATCTCAACCAATAATATGGAATACGTTCTAATTCATGTGATCCAGATAGAAATTCTCAGAGTAGCAAGATTAAACTGCTGAAACCAGTTGCAGCCGTTTGCATAGTAAGATAGTACTCAATCATCAATGCTACTATGAAGCCCGTCACTAGCAATATTTCTCACCTAGCACGAAGTGGGTCGATGAGGGTCCCCTAAACGAGGACAGGCACTCGGGGAGAGCACTCGCTTCAGAACATAGTTCAATCCTGAGAAGAGCGATGCTAATATGGATCATGGGTTGTGAGTAACTAGAGATTGACTAGTAGCTATCGATCGATTGTGTCTCGTTCATGAGTGCGTCAATTTAATACTCTCACATTTTGAATTACCACAAAGAGATCAATATCATATCGGTCCAGGTAATTATGGCGGATAGATGCACATAAAGGCCTATTGGGGTTTTATTGTGTCATTAAAAGTCCCTGCAATCAATCTTCAGGGATTTCCAGAGAACTGAACAGTCAGCTCGACAATTCCTCCATTTTGCTGGTCCAGTAATACTGCATATCAGAACTTCACAATTCATTGCAAGCATACGCGCGTCTGAACACGTGTGATGAATTGGGTGTTATCCACAAGGATAAAGCTGGATCTTACCTCCTGATGGAAGCGTGTGGTTTGTCCAGGAGGGTCCTATCATTGTCAAGCCACTGGAACAGAGACAAGGTAGCGCAGTCTGCACTGGGATGGGTTCTGTTGAACTCCCCCAGAGGCTTGTAACACAGGTCCGAGTACTGGGAATTGCCGACTGAAGGGATGGGATTAGGTGGGATCAGGAGCCTCGCGATATATAATAAGCCAATAAGGGCATTGAAGAGGAATAACTGTGGGAATTGGCAGTCTGGAGGAAGTTTGACAAGTGATCACCATGATAAGATGGATCATAGGTCAAGATGGGTCGTGAATGTTCGGTTTATGGCTAGGACAAGCGATTAGGGACCTCAGTTAGGACTATAATGTCAGGGTTACGGATAGGACTAGGGTTAGGGCCGTAAGCTTGTATAGTGTTTTCTATGAATTATACCTCTAATGGATTGGATGCTTTGGACCATATCAAACACTTCCTTGAGGATATCGGGGTTGAAAACTCCACCAAATTCCTTGTTACCAAGTCGATATGTAGTCTGGGACTGCTCCTTTACTACAAGCTGGTTAATGGGTAAGCATTAATAACCCTTAACTTAGCGTTATTAGCAATTATAGCGCAAATCGTGAACTTGTGTTACTGGCAAGGTCACTGATCATGATAAACCAGCTACAGAAGCAAATGAAAAAGGATCACAAATAACCAAACAACTGAGTTAGTAGCCCCCCCCCCTTAAGAAATGGAAATGGGTTACAAACATTAACCACATAGTTTGTAGCCCCCCTCTAATTTGATCTCTCCTGTTGTAGTACCTGACACGTCCTGTACGTTGTACCAAAGAGTGTGTCAAACTCGTGTTTCTGCTGTCTGCTTATACTGCTCTCAGCTGTCCACAATTCAATGGGGTCGGTGGTTATCCTGAAATTCATGGTGCATTTTGTGTGTAACCTTGCATGTTTTGCCTGGCTTCGCTAGACTTTGCTGTCGCGAGCCGCGAAGCGGCGAACGTCAGCGAGTGTTGTTGAGTGTTAGTGCAAATGAGCCACGGTTTTTGCTTTAAGTTCAATATTAGAGAATATTATAGACCTTCCGTAAGTACCTAGAGAGTAGCTTTAGGTATGCGGATCACTGGTCACATGAAAATTAGACCCACACGGAAGCTGCAGCAAGTCACTGACCCAAACAGGCAAACAAATATCAGCTTTGTCGATTGTCGAATATGAAAGTGGGTCACCAAATATCGCATGTGTCAGTAAATCAACAAAGAGATGCAACACTTTGTTAAATAATTCTCACCATGCACTTGTAGGATTTTACCCTACCGTCGGCGCCGCGCAATTGTCATTCCGCCTTGCCAGGGATAAAATCCCGCCAGCAAGAGTAGGGTGAAATCCTACAAACCATGCACAAGTTGTGTCGGTATATCATGTACCCTACCTGAAGTTGTACCATCCGCCACAACACGCTCCAGCCAGGAGGAGGCATATCACCACCACTTTCACTGGATTGTCGTACACCAAATCGGACCACACTTGACCTATGATTGTATGTGGAACTGAGTTATTATATGCTTTACCCTACTCTAAATTCATAGCCAAGGGAGGTCCGAAAATTGAAGTTCTAATTGACCTTTTACTCGAGTTAGTTTTTCGACTGAACCGGGAACCCCTACTATTTCTAATTCTAGATACTTAGATAGACCCCTCTTCGTGAGTGATGGATCAGCGTGATGGAATTAGCGTGATTTAACTTGAATCGATAAAATAAACCTTAAATAAACGGGATTAAATTTCAAATTGGTTTCGTGCCAGCATAGTATGGGAATTGTGAATTTATAATGCAAAGATACAATATTCGTTCGCATGAATACTTAGGGCTAAATGGAATTCATCTAAATGTGATTAAATTCTATATTGAAGTGGAAAAATTTTCCCAACCCAAAAAATTAGGTATTACCAATTCGAGGCCCCAATTCCAGCCAGCAGTGATATGCAGGTGTCTCCTCTTCCCCAGCCTCTATCTCTGTGAAAGGAAAGATGTAGGCATAAATTGGAAAACGCCGCGTACTGGCCCGTGGCATATATTTTATGTGGCATGTATCGTAAAATAAGCAGTCAGTAACACTTTCTGTACCGCAAGATGCCGAATGTTATCCACTTTTATTTCTCTCGCGCGAGAAACAGTGGAAACTATACTATACCTGTGTTTGTATCCGTGTGGTCACAATGTGACGTCACAGCTGTCGTCCCATTACTCTGTTCCATGAGACTGTGGTAACCGTTACTCTTGGTTAGTTCGGGTGAACCCATCACTACACCATTATCCGCATAGTAGTCACCATTCACAAACTTGATCTGTTCTGAGTGGGAATGATTAGTCAGAATTCATGGTTTAAATTCGGACGATCGTAAAGCACTTTTGTCAATGTATATTTGCCAACTGTAGATGCAATTATTGCATGGTCGATTTGATGACAATATTCAGAACAATGATAACAAAACAGCTGATATAAAATATTTACTTGTGTTTTCCATATCATCCCCATGATCACGTTGTTTCTTGTGCCGGCAAGTGAGACATGTAATCCAGAGTATCCACACAACACAGAGTCCAGTTCCGACTGGAATTGTCAAGTACCACAGGTACTGATCACTGTAATTATCAGGTGATTATCAGGTAATCATCAGGTAATTATTATAATACCGGGTTCAATCGGTAATACATCGTGTGCAGGAAGTGCCGAAAAACCGTTAACCCTACGAAAAGTCTGATGAAAGTTTCGCTAGTCTAAATATTCGGAGTCCCACCAAAATCTTTGTCCCTAATTCAATGAAATTGAACACCGGACAAAAAATATAATGAGAGTGTTTCACTAACTTCTCCGACTGCTCTGTGATAGGACTTGGGCATGCGACTTCCTTGCAGTCATGACACGAGCAGGTTTCACCATTCACACTATCACTGCAATCGTAGATATCCTGCAAGTGATAACAAGAATTACGCCCGTTATTCCCGACAGGCGGGCGTTATATTTCCACNTGTGTCACAGTTGTGTCATGAGTGTGTCACACTTGTGCCACACTTGTGCCACACTTGTGTCACACTTGTGTCATGGATGTGTCACACTTGTGACACAATTGTGTCACACTTGTGTCACACTTGTGTCACATTTGTGTCATGGGTGTGTCAGCGATATTCGTTCATAGCTAATATCAGGCGTATGTAAGGAAAAGTCACCCACATATATTGTGGAAATGTAGACTACCTCATCAGTGAAGGGGTCAATGTAGCTGATAGCTGACTCGTCTGTTATCACAAACTCTATCTTGAGCTGCATGTAGGGATTATCACCGAGCTTCAGATAGAATGTTTCCTGTGAGCAGTCTGCCTCCCCGCACACATAGATAATACCTGTTACAAGGGATAGGATCAGCTGATTAGAATAGTGGATAATGTGAAAATGAGAATTGAGAATATATATATATATTCTCAATTCTCATTGTCCAATTTTCACACTAAAGTGTGCAGTGGAATAATAAACAGTGTAAATTGATCAAGGGTTTAGCAACCAGAAAAAGAACAAACCGTCACACTACACAAGAGCTGGGGCCCTTGTCGAGGGGCAAAACACAAGAAAATGTTTTGAATAATAAGGTACAATTACAACTTGCTCAGCCGTGCGAAATACATTATTGCACACGGTATCCACGATGCCTATGAGAATTGGGTTCTTGAATGCGCATTGCATGAACCTACTTCACTGCTTGGTAGGTATGCAAAATGTGGCCTATGTAAGTGAACAGTGGACACTGGACAGCTAAGTCTAAAACTGACCTATTCCACCGGTGATGGAATCTCTGACATTCTTGCACGCGTCGAATATACGTGTTGCAGCTGTTCTGGTAATGAAATACCGTAGTCCGTACGCAATGGTGTCGTTTCCGCTCCGATCCGTGTCTTTTATCTGATGAAGATAATGCATATTGCAGAGCGTTTACAACTATGAAAACTTGACAGTTGACACACATTATAGAACAAGAATGGTAAGTTAAGCGCAGCAAAAATATAATGGTTTGCGGACTATATAGCTAACGGACTATCTAGCTAAAACCATCAAAATGGCTGAATTTCGGTCTAGCAATATCGTCCGCGAATCGGACTATATAGCTAAATCTCCCCAGTCCCCTTTCCATGATAACATCGGGTCAGTGTAAGTGTTAGGGTTAGGGACAGGGTTACAGTTAAGGGCAAGTCAAATGGGGGAAAACATGCTCAAAGGCATTTTTGTTTGCTTATCGAGGAATGGGAATAACGGGAGTCAGATTTAGCTATTTAGTCCTCATTCCGGACTATATAGCTAACGGACAAGATAGCAAAAACAAAGTTTTACAAGTTCAGCTAAAGCGAGTTTTAGCATTATAACTTGAATCAGCGCTGCAAAAAGATAATTGGGTTTATTTTATCACAATCGCGTGTCTATAGCAGTTCTCATCGTAATTTCGATTCATTCATGTTAAATAGCTGATGTTATACGGTGATCACTAATCACTGATCCATATCCATTTCCTAGTTTGACTCAGCCACTGAGTCGCTTACCTGACTTTATCTCGACAAGGTGCTATACCTGTATGAACTGGGAGTGATCTACGTCACAGAAGTAGCCACACTGTAGCGCCTTGAAGTCCCACATACAAGCTCCACAATTCCCAATGATCGATTCCACTATGCTCAATCTGGGTGGGGAATTGATTTGCGTGACCAGTGTTCAGATTTGGGTGATGATTTTGCAACTGTCGTACATTAACCTTAAATTTGAAAAAATTTACAGAAATAGGCATCCTGCATCACAAAAATTATCCCTTCCCCCAAAATGAAGCAGGGATAAGCTATTAGCTAGTGCTACTTGTGGCTGCGACTAGGCATTAAACTCACTGCATTTTGAAGTACTCAAGTTGGTTCTCATCACAGCAAACTGCTGGACTGTCGGCATACTGAAACAGAGTAAAGTGGAGTTGGTCATTTGTACATCAGATCAGCAACGTGTCACGCTGATAATCAGTGGCATATAGTGACGTGCAGGTGTCCACTGTTCAATGGACATCTAAGTAGTGCTTACCTCTTGGTATCTAATTACCATAGTAAGTTACCATGTGACACACAGAGGCACACAGTACAGTGTACACACTTGTCACTTACCATGGGACACACGTCAGTCAGTAGGTTCCTGTGATTCTTGTCTGGTACAATGGGAGGTTGCGCTTCATGGACACAGGGCAAATCTCCACCGCATGATCCCTGAAACACGGGGGACGTGTTAGCCTGGGTCACATAACCTGAAACATGGGGGACGTGTTAGCCTGGATCACATACACAATATACCCCCAGACCCCCTACCTTATAGTATGTTAGCTGGTTGTTAGAAATACTACGAGAATAAGTACCTGTAGGAGGCAAGTACCAGGGATATGGGTATACCCGTCATCATACCCACTAGCAGAGAGTATGACAAGTAATGACGTCACTATGATCAATAGCATCTCATCATATGTGAGCTTTCTGATATAAGTAGAGTGAGTGAGTGAGTGAGTAAGTGAGTGTGTGAGTGATTGTGTCAGTATGAGTCATTGTGGGAGTGTGTGGGAGTGAGTGTGTGGGTGAGTGAGTGAGTGAGTGAGTGAGTGAGTGTGTCAGAGTGAAGTAGAATCAGATATATTTTTTCCTAAACCTAAATAAAAAAGAACTGCTAATGGTATTTAAACAAACCACTGCTACTGGCAACAATGGTGAACATGACGTATGGAAAACTTATCAATTGTCACAGGGATATATAAGCGAGGTCGTCACCATATCGAATGTCAGCAGCAATGACTCATTCACTCTCCCACCCATGCGAGATTATATTGGTCACGAACGCGCATGTACGGGGGTTTAATTAAAAATTATATCAGAATCGGGTGACAATTTACTCGAATACTACTAAACCACCCTTTTGGTAAGGTTTCACGATTCACAGATCACGTGTTAAGTTCATAACTGTTGCAAATGTATGTGTCTGGTAGGCGTCAAAAGGACCTATGCGTAAATCTAGGAAATCGGTATGTTTCTACTTCTAGCTATTCGACTAAATTTGGCGTCCATAGTCTAATAGTGCATGCGTCAACAAAAAAGTGCGTTACAGCTTGCACGTCATTATATAGTGTGATTCTGCAATGATGAATAATCATCATGTACATATTTAGATATTTATGTGCTTGTTTGCTTGATTCTTGATTCCAGGTTCATATGGATACATCATGGTAATCTTATCGAATGATTATCAGCTACACCCTTATCAGCTGACATCTGAATACACACATTGTAGTGCAACGCACAGTGCATCGGAAGGGATTGCAAAAAAATATCATTGAAATCGGTTCCAATCTAACTTCGGCATCTCGTCAGATTATAGTGTCGTCTATAACTATTCATTCAGGCATTTATTATCATTGTACTAAATTTATGGATAAGACTTAATCAAAGTGGGAAATAAACAAGGACACGTATTTTCACACTGTTGTAGGAATCGACCTACAGTAAATTGAGTGTGATCTGTTTTTAACGACTTTCAATTTTCTTGCTCCTTCATAAAACACCCCGCAAATTCACCTACTAAAGGCATATTAACCGGTAACCACACTAGCCCCCTCTCTTTCCCGACATTGACTAGTGATGAAATGACGTCACTCACACGTGTGTCTCAGCTGTGATAGGGACACGTGCACGCAACTCACCAATAAATGCAGTTGAGTATAATAGAATCGTGTTCAGGAGTAATCGTGTTACGGAGTCATTTGCTCTCACAGCAAATTAAGCGTGATAGGATCTGTTCTGATACACGGACTCTGAAAATATCGACTAAAGTTAGTGAAGCATGTCAATCAGGGATTCATGTCGAGTGATAAAGAAAGATGAATATGTGGGAAGGGGAATTGTGATAAGGGCAAGGATAAGGGTTAGGGTAGATTAGGATGTGATATATTACTGTTAGGGTTAGGGTAGATTAGGGTGTGATATATTACTGTTAGGGTTAGGTTAGATAAGGGTGTGATATATTANTGTGATATATTACTGTTAGGGTTAGGGTGTGATAGGGTACTGTTAGGGTTAGGGTAGATAAGGGTGTGATATATAACTGTTAGGGTTAGGGTATATTAGGGTGTGATATATATTACTGTTAGGGTTGGGGACGGGTCTTGTGACCGGGTAAAAGTTGTAGTTTTATAGTCGGAGCTGAGGTCATCGTGAAGACTTGGTCTCGCATGAATTTCGAGATAATAAGCATGCTATAAAAATTCGCTCTAAAATGCATATCAGCATCCAAAATAATCAGCATGTTACGAACATGTGGAAATTGCGCTGCGAAGCATATCTAATTTTGAACGCGCGCATTTCTGCGCGTTCCGATGTACACTAAACGTCATTGTCAATCGCGCCTGACGTTGATGCGAATCATGAGGATTCCATCAAGGACCTACCCTATTATACTATAATAGGGGGATGGACCCGCGGGGTCCACACAGCCACACTAGGGCACAGCTCTACCCTAGCTGAGCGTGGCCGGGATGGGAAACAAGTCCCGTACCTCCCCAGGGACCATGGAATATTACTTTATAGTATAGTAGTTTTGATATTAATCTTCTGTACTACTGTATAGTAGTTTTGATATTAATCTTCTGTACTGACGTCGATTCATTGACCATTGCGATTGAAAAACGCATACCATTACAGAGGGAGCCACAAATCTAAACTGTAAAAATGAATACCCATTACCCATGGGTTCAAGTGCGCCCAATTTTGATAATGAGGTAATGAGATAATGAGATAATGGGACAACAAGGATCTTTTGAGAGAGGGAAACAACAAAGTACATCACATCACATAAGATAGATATTAGATAGATAGGAACTTAATAAGCTGCACTATCCCTTCTTTCTGAGATTTCTTCCGTCTTTACCACCAAATTTCGAATGTGAACTTTAAGATTTATAACACACCAATTGGTGCTAAGCTGCTATCGAGTATCGGTGCTTACCGTAATATTACTCACAAATACACGCAAAAAGGCCGCTATCAGGGACCAGCCAATGAATTTGTCGGTGGTACCTATTGTGTGTCTATAATCATAATCGGTGTCTGCATGTAAAGTGAGAGAAGTCGAGCAGAAAATGATCTCGTTAATGGTTAAGTCATGAGGTCGTTCAATGGGGAGAGGGAAATGATCTTACTCAAAGCGTGTAATTCAGCTTTTTATAACAAAAGCCCGCTCCACGTGGTGCCATGGGGTGTGCGTGGGGTGCGCAGTGGATAACGGTCAATTTGCTCAAAATATCGATTATCCGACTATTCCTCAGTTTATTCGCTTCGACTCTCAGCTTGCTTCGTCCTATGACCTTGCTTCGTCCTATGACACACCACAGGTTAACGGATAAGGTAACTTACTTTCATGACGATATACTGTAACGCTCATATTACACCACGTCATAAGAAAGGTACACGAGCTAGAAAAAAGGCTGACCAAATTCTCTCATCCATACCTTTATCTTGGTCAGTAATTATTTATTTATGTCATGCAAGGTCATGACAGATACCTGCTGTGTGTATGGTTCTTTGTCCCCATTGTCCTAATAATAACCTGGCATTCTCTGACCAATAGCAACTTCTCTACTAGCAACTTCTCTACTAGCAACTTCTCTACTAGCAACTTCTCTACTAGATGTGTGCATGATGTGAGTTGACATGTGACATACATTGTTACAGTGTAATTATTGGATATCATGCAGATGTTAACTCTTCTCCTGGTAGCTACGCTTGTGAAACTTGGTTTTGCCCAATATGGTAAGAGTAGTACAATAAATATACCCCTACAACAATCAATACATTTTAATCAATGCACCCCAATTGATAATACATATATATTTATATATACCTATTATAGTCAAAAACAATTGAAATTGTTTGGGTTTCGCAGCCACTTTGTACCTCTCCTGAAATAAAGAAATAATGTGATAGGAACTTACTTCCTCGCCCGTCGGTGGCGGTGCCATTTCGTCGCAAGAACTCACCTCGAATAACGGAACCTTGCCTTCTGGAAGTTTCACAAGTGGCAAGCTCAAATTGATGATGTAAGGCGTGTATCAGCCTGTTTTTTATGATAGAGTCAATGGCAATAACTAATTGATACCCTTCGAGCATAAGGTTATCAGGGCGAGTTTCTTTCCTGTAACTCCAGCTCACCGCCACGGATGGGCGAGGAACTAAGTTCCTATCACATTATTTCTTTATTTCAGGAGAGGTACAAAGTGGCTGCGAAACCCAAACAATTTCAATTGTTTTTGACTATAATATCACTCATTTTTGTGGCAGCTATGTGAATTGCTTAGGTTATTGATTAAGGTCTAGTGCACACGCAGGTGTTTAGCTTTCATTTCCCGTTTCGATCACGTCTAGATGTCTT
>CAMPET010000140.1:54066-65577 GCA_946803715.1 Beroe ovata
GACATAACGCTCGATCCAAGGCGCTAGTGTGGAAGGGCTGAGAAATCACTAAAAGCTCCATAACTTCTTGAGCTTACGTCAGTTTGCAATGAATTTGACGGCATTGTAAAGCGGAGAATCTCAGCTTTCTGGCAATGTATAATATTAATTTGACATAGGTCAAAAAAAGTGACTGTGGTCTTATTGCCGTTGCCTGAAAACTTATAGAAATGCGCGGCGCGGTTTGAAGGAATAGTGAGGATGTGTGCTAATGTTTCTTGTGATAATGACGTCACCCGCACGTGACAACACGTGACTTGTTGCGCGTCTCTTATTGGCGCGCGATTAGCCAATCAAATCTTACAGCAAAAAGTGCTGTAAAGCTGCTAAATTCCGCCCTACCGTCGGGGCGGATTGAAAATCGCGCGCACCGACGGTAGGGTAAAATCCTACAAAGAGCTGCGTGACACAAATTCTCAGCTCCGCACGCGCCTCCGTGTTTTTTTTACGACTTTTCAGTTCACTGAGTAGAACAGAGGCGCGTATGAACTGCAAAGTGCAACTGTTCCCGCGCTGCGTGAGCCAAATACTCCGCGCACGCTGCGCGATCACCCAAATACTCCGCGCGCGCCGCGCGTCTCCGACCTCCGTCCTTTCAGTTTCTACGACTTTTCAGTTCACTGAGTACTAGTAGTAGTAGAACAGGGGCCCGCAAAGTGTGCACACGCGCAACGTGTCACACTAAATTCATCGCCCTAATTTTTTCAAAATTCTTATTTTGTCTCTTTTTCGGTAAACAGTAAAACTAAAACAGACATGAAGCGACGTATTTTTAGGCGCTGATTCCGAATTATGGAGGGTAAAAATGCTTTCCTGGCGAGTTATGGGCGAAAAACTGATTAGGTCACGTGACCAGGCATTTTTCCACTTTAAGTTAACCTCGGGTCAGGGTTTGGAAGTATCCTGTGGGTTAGGGATGGGTCGGGAAATCAAAAAAACCTGAGTCACGTGATAAAATTAGGGCGATGGATTCAGTAAGAGCCGATAAAATCTGACAAATACTTATAGCATCGCCAGGCAAAAAAATTGAAATTGGTATCAGCAATTTCAGGTCTTGATCTTGAATGGTTGAACTTTTAGTTTTACTTATTATGCATCTGCACAGATTTGCGCGGGCGATAATATTAATATGTAAATGTAATTGGGCGCAGTTTTCGATTGCATATCTCCATGGCTCAAGCTAAGCGAAATTTCGCTTTACAATTACATCAAATTCAACATGATCTTTTAGTTTTCGCTCAGGCTCTCGCCATGCAATTCTTAAATGATCGACGATCGCCGGATGTTATCTGTAGTGTGTAGTGTCCACTGATTCTCGCTTCATCGAAGGCCGAAACACTAAACAGTGGACTAACACAGAGACGGACAGATTGAGTTATTAAAAGTGATAACATTGGCCGAAATTGTCAGAAACTATAATACTAAGCTTTTACCTCGATAAATTCAAACTGCAATCTCTAAAAATAATTGCGCAGCATGACTATGAGTTTAACTGCTGAAGCCAGCTTTTAGTTCTACTTCTAATTCAAAATCAAATGACAAATTAGTTAAATTTAATGCTATGCCTGGTAGTGGTGGTAACTGTAAAATAAACTTATGCTATAAAAAAGATCTTACCGGCAAGAAATGAAATCGAAAATGTAGAATTCAACCACAATCACACGAAAATTCAAAGTGTGACTGTGAATGCGATCGGGAATGAAAATAAAATAACATTCAGGTTAATAATCATAATCTAAACAATCCACAATTTCAGCCAATTCCTTATGTAAGGATCATTATGTAAACATAATGTATGCCATGCGTTATTGCGTTAGCGGAAAACAACTGAAAGTGAAATACATAAAAATAACTTCAGTCATGAATAACAATCCCAATTTTTTTGTCGATTGTCTCAGTCTAAACTTTACCAAAATATGTATTTAACCCGATCCGAAATGGTTTGATCACTGCACAGTGCACATCGCTATCGGTTACCGTTTTTCATAATCAAGATAAGCAAACGCGTTGGCTTTCGGTTTCACTCTGTTCGTATCAGGCAGAGAGCTCATATTGCAACTTACGAGCGTAGAGAGTCCATTTCTTATCACCTTTTCCTCAGACGACGCCTGGGTTTAATAGGAGAGGCATCTTCAGAAACAGCTGGCGTTGGAAGCTCTACGATGGTTGATAATCGAAGTTGCTTCTTCTGCCTTTTGGGATTTGTTCTCTCTTTAGCAGCTTTGTTTTTCGCTGATGCAGCACCCTTCTTTGTCGAAGATTTTATGGTGGGTTTCTTGGTAATGGTTGCTGAGGTCTTCCCACCACGGTTGGAAGAAGCTTTGACAACAGCAGGTGATTTTGCAATAATGTCATCAAGAACAATTTCTGTCATACTCAAGTTTGCTTCTTCCTCCTCTAATTTTAGTAAAACTTTTTTCAGTTCTGCATATTCATCTTCAGGTTCATTTTTCTTTCTCCGTTTCGAACCTTTGGTGCTAACACTAGCATCCCTTTTATTTCTTCGGACAGGTGATTTCTCATTGTTTGTTACACCTAATTTCTTGCCACGCCCACCTCTGGCCCTGGGAGCTACTGGCTCGTCTTCTACTGCCAATTGACTCCTCTTTGATTGAGTAGGTTTTGAATCGGATTCAGAGTCTTGCTCAAAACCTGAAGCAGCTCTCTTTCTTGTTTGGCGGCCTTTTGTGGAAGCAACCGTGTCTTCTTCTAGCTGAGCAATTTTTCCTGTTTGTCTACGTTTCGCTGGAGTCTTTTCATTGACATCTGATCCCACTTCCACTTCAGGTGATTCATCTGCTTCTGGAGCATTTCTTGGTCGTCGACCTCTTGCAGGAGTCTTACTTTCAAGTTCCCCTCCCACTTCAGAAGTTTTCTCTGGTTCAGCTGCCTTTCTTGTCCTCCGACCCCTGACAGATATCTCCATTCTGCCTTCTGATTCCACTTCAGGTGCTTCATCTGCCACAGGAGCTTTTCTTGTTCGTCGACCTCTTGCAGGAGTCTTACTTTCAAGTACCGCTTCTACTTCAGAAGTTTTTCCTGGTTCAGCTGCTTTTCTTGTCCTCTGACCCCGGAGAGGCATCTCTCTCTCAACTTCTAATTCCACTACTGGTGCCACACCTGCCTCTGGAGCTTTTCTTGTTCGTCGACCTCTTGCAGGAGTCTTACTTTCAAGTTCCCCTTCCACTTCAGAAGTTTTTTCTGGTTCAGCTGCTTTTCTTGTCCTCCGACCCCTGACAGGAATCTCCATTCCGACTTCTGATTCCACTTCAGGTGCTTCATCTGCCACTAGAGCTTTTCTTGTTCGTCGACCTCTTGCAGGCGTCTTACTTTTAAGTTCCCCTTCCACTTCAGAAGCTTGCTCTGGTTCAGCTGCTTTTCTTGTCCTCCGACCCCTGACAGGAATCTCCATCCCGACTTCTGATTCCACTTCAGGTACTTCATCTGCCACTGGAGCTTTTCTTGTTCGTCTACCTCTTGCAGGAGTCTTACTTTCAAGTACAGCTTCCACTTCAGAAGTTTTTCCTGGTTCAGCTGCTTTTCTTGTCCTTCGACCCCGGAGAGGCATCTCTCTCTCAACTTCTGATTCCACTTCTGGTGCCACATCTGGCTCTGGAGCTTTTCTTGTTCGTCGACCTCTTGCAGGAGTCTTACTCTCAAGTGCCGTTTCCACTTCAGAAGTTTTTTCTGGTTCAGCTGCTTTTCTTGTCCTTGTAGCTCTAACTGGCATCTCTCTTTCAACTTCTGACTTCACTTCTGGTGCCACATCTGCCTCTGGAGCTTTTCTTGTTCGTCGACCTCGTGCAGGAGTCTTACTTTCAAGTACTGCTTCCACTTCAGAAGGTTTTTCTGGCTCAGCTGCTTTTCTTGTCCTTCGACCCCGGAGAGGCATATCTCTCTCAACTTCTGATTCCACTTCTGATTCCACTTCTGGTGCCACATCTGCCTCTGGAGCTTTTCTTGTTTGTCCAACTCTTGCTGAAGTTTTACTTTCAAGTGCCGCTTCCACTACAGAAATTTCTTTAGGTTCTACAGCTATTTCGGTCTGATGATCTTTGACAGCCAGAACACTTGCAGCTTCAGTTTCTAACTTAGGTGCTTTTCTTTCAATATGAGTCCCAGGCCTCAATACAGGTTCTACCTCCATCAAAGGCGGCATCGCTGTACTTTCTAATGGTTGAGAGAGGTCCGTCTTTTCGAGTATAGACTCCACAACATTGAGAACTTCGACATCAGCATCTGATTCAGGTGAATGTGGATCCTCTTTGAAAGATTCTAGTTTTTTATTGGACTGACAGATAATCTCATGTATAGCATCGTTCGATGGAGAAGATGAGGCTTGTTCTTTGACAAAAAGGTTGCAAATATCACTTGGCAAGGAACTCCTTTTTGATGAATGTCTGGATTTTTCAAAAAGTTCTTTCACCGATTCCTTCTCGAGGGGTTTGTATATTCCTTTCATCAGACAGTCGGGATCCGAAGTTAAGAGATCATTAATAACCTGAAAAGATTTAATTGGCTCTATAATTGTTCCATCTTCAACACAAGGTTCTTCTGATACAAACAATTTCTCATCTGGCGACTTGAATAAGTTCTGAAGAGCCAATGGATCGAGTTCAATCTCTGATTCGGATGTGGGCTTGATAATTTTGGGGTTCACAAACAACTTAATAAGAGCCACAGGATCCAAACAGTGTTCTTTTGAGGTTTTTGGGGAACTAAACATTTTCCGCATAGCAAACGGATCGATTTCAGGCATTTCGTCTGAATTTGTAAACTTTATTGCACTACCCAGAGCACCGAAATCATGATTCCGATTTTGAGACCATCGTCTCCGAACAGCTGGGGTCAAAACAGTGCACAGGGTTTCGATATGCTTTTCCAGCATCAAGTCCTGCTTTTCGTTCTCACGTTTCTCGCAATTAGGTTCTGTTAATCCTTTACCATGCTTCTCCTGGTTAAGACTTTCATCTTCAACCGTGGAGTCATTCCTACTATCTGATTTAGGATCATCGTAAACTACTTCTTGTGGGTCAATGTTCACAGACCTTTCGTCATCTGTACAGAATTCGTCAACCGTGAACAGTCTGCACAAGTCACCTGGCAGAATGCTTTTCCTGATTGCTAAAGAAGAACGTCTCAGGAGTGCTGCAGCTTCTTCCATATCCACAATCTTGCCATCATCATCTGGCTGTTTATACAGAATTTCGATGTCGTCCTTGCTGACAGCTTCGTCAAAGAGTTGATTCAGGGCATCGCCATCGATCACGCAGGATTGCCGTTTTTTCTGTACCAAATCTGGGTTGGCGAAAAGTTTCATAAGTGCAACAGCATCAACAACCTCTTCATTTTTGGCTTTTTTCGGTGTAGCAAAGAGTTTCCTGAGAGAAACTGGGTCAACTTCAGGCCCTGACTCTGTATTCCTCAAAATGTTCTTAACACTCCCGAATTCAAATTCATTGTTCCTCTCATACTGTAGCATGACAATGGGATCCAAAACTTTACAAAGCTGATCGATTGCATCTGGCCGGCCATCATCAGGAACAATGTTCGTTAGGGCCTCCAAATCATCAGGATCTTTTATTTGGTGTTTATCATTTTGCAATCTCTTCTCTGACTCCTCCAACGGCAAAATGGGGTCTTCTGAGACGGCTCTTTGAATTGGTTCCTCGCATTTTTCAACGATCAGCTCATCTTGAGGCGAATCTTGTGGAGTTTCATCGTCCTGAGTAGATAAAATAGTCGATGAATTATTAGAACGTTCAATTAAATTATCAAAGTAGAAAAAAAAACAAATACCATAAAATAGAACAAGTTTTAGCCATCAACTGGCACCTAATGAATTGAGAGGATCAGGATCAGTATTTGTTGTAATGTGTTACTTGTACTCACTTGAGAATTTGACCGGGATTTTGGCGTCATTTTGGTTGGCAGGCTCTTTCGTTTGATGATAGGTTTCGTAACTGGTTTCACTACACCTGAACAGAAATAAGATGGTAATCAATCACTTGCTGACGAGTTGATGGGCTAAAATGAAAAACGTCAATGAAACTAACCGACTGATTTTCGTTTTAAGCCGGTCTTGAGAAGAGGCTCTTCTTGTTTCGCTCCGACTGGTTCCGTCTTCTTCATTGCTCTGATGGCTCGGTCTCTCAAGGGTGTTTTTGGAGGAATCTTGACTGTTGCACTTGATACGGCTTTCCATGGAGATTTCGAGAGTTTTGAGGCAACACTTGCCCAAGTTTTTGCACCTACACTCTTCCTTTTCTCCTGGATTGATTTGCGTTTCTGAGCAATTTCTTCCTTTTTATCCAATACTTTCTGCTTCAACTCCTCAACGGAGGATGGTAAAGGTGCTTGAATATTCCGTTTGGGAGTAGAAATTCCCTTCAATGATTTTCTAGTTCCCTTTGGAGTTGTTTTCAGCCTATCTGGGGTTTCTCTAGCGGAGGAGCTCTTTGATAGAGTTTTAGGAAGAGCTCGATTTGGTGTTCCTCTGATCTTTTCAGTCGCATCTTTTACAGGAGCAGATCTCCGGCTACTTGGTGTTTTACCCTTGGAGGAAACAATAGATGAACCTGTTGACTTCCGCTTGCCAGAGATAACCTTTTTCTGCGAAATCACCAAGTTCGATACCTGAAATACGAAGAGTTAATCGCCGTTGATATTTAGCCAGAATCAAAATAAGTCGATATTAAGAGTTTTATTTAGCAGATTATGTAAACTAATTGCGAAATCACCTTCGATTTTTCAATAACTGCCTTTTTGCCAGCCGCCTTTTGCAATGCCATATGGAGACTTTCTGGCTTATTGAGTCCTTTCGTACTGAGAAAGAGAATTCACACTTATTGCAAATGAACGCGAAGACAATTGAGATAATTATTCCATAACAATATAATTAGGATCCAGTTGCAGTTAACCAAACCTTCCTGAACTACTCACAGGAAAGGAATTGGTGTTGGGGGAGAGGGTCTGCAAAGAGCAGGATTTGTTACTTTGGCAGATGCAGGTGTTTTTGCTGATGTAGGCAACTTCCCGAACACTTTTTCAGGCGCTTGATTCTCAGCTATCATTTCTTCGATCAAATCCGTCCCCGAGCTTTCCTCTTCCTAAATAAGAGTTTATCAAGTTCGCCTTCGGTCAGAGTAACAGTAAAGGGGGGGGGCAAAAGGGCAAGAAGGGCCTTCGATGGTGCATGCTGCATGCAATGGCGAGTGTGTGAAGTGCGAACACTAACCAATGTATGGAGAGTATCTGCTTTAGGGATAGTCTTTGGCGTTTCTGTCACGATCGGTGAATCCGTGTGGCTCACTCCCTCCACGTCACAACTAGGGAGAATACCGGCCCACGACAGGTTGGCTTTCAGCTCTTTCGGTGTCATTGTTTTCCTTCGTTGTGTTTTGGAACGTGTAGCACTGTCTTGGTTTGCAGAATCGAGAGAATCCAAAGATTCCATACTCTCGTCGAGTTTAAGCATCCCTGCCTCTGAAGCACAAACAGCCACTGACTTTCTCATGGGTGTTCTCCCAGCACTCAGCTGAGGGTTGGGAACTGAGTATCTGCCAGGTAGGGCACCGCGTCTGATGGGAGTGTTTGCTGGCATATCCTTATCGTACTCTTCCGGTGATAGCATGGGACCAAATCTCACACTCTTCCGGGTAGAACGTCGCACAGGGGCCGGAGTTTTCTTCACTGGAAGTGGAACACTATCCTGCGGTTGAGCCACGCTGGATTTGTTGTCATCCTTCAAGAAATCGTCGATCGTGGTATTCAATCCAGATTCAGTTGCAAGTGACACTTCCAGTTTGGTGGCATCTGAATCAAGTTGAGACACCTCAGAACTTGTATTGTAGATCTCAATGTTGTCGTCTGATTCCTGTGATAAGTTACTGCTCCCAGTAGAAACGCGAGGTCCGCCAACTTCCTCAAAATTGGTCGATTTGTTCAAATCTATGATTTCCGATTTGTTGTGATCGCTCATATCGGATTCGTCAACATCCGGCAATTCAGGTTTTCCTGACAAGTTGTCCTCTGTGTGTCCTGGAGCCAGGTCAGTGATGAGATCAAAACTCGTTTCTAAGTTGACAATCTCTGACTTCTGTGTTTCATTCAAGTCCGAAATCGCAGGTGATTCAGCAGCAAGGAAATCGTTTATAGTCTTGCTCATCTTGCCCTTCTCGGGGCTAGAACTCTTATCAAGAATTGATTCTTCTTCAGTACTATAAATCACTATGTTGTCTTCACTAGACATAACACTGGTGCTGACAGAGGATCTGCCCTCTTGAACATCATTATTCTTGACTGGCGTATGATCCTTGGATCCTCTGGTATCCTCCAATATCATTTCAGGAGCTGGCTGGTCACATTCCTCATGGTTGGCAGAAACTCCTAACACCGGGGGAATACTGTTGTTGGATTCATCAGAAGCATCCGGATGGGCCTTGTCGTCTCCAGATGCTGGTTGTGGAAGCGTATCATTCATCACGTCGAGATTAGCGACAGTAGGCACCACAATTCCTCTCGATTTGACAGGTGTACCAGTATCGGTAACCACTGTAGTCAGACTCTCTGGCGACTTCTCAACATCTGCTAGGATACCAGCTGTTTTTGTCTTTTCAGCTCCCTTCAGGATGGAATAACCAGTCGAGCCGCGTCGAGGTGGGGTTCTGCCCCTCGATACAGGAGCCACGGGAGGCAGCTTCTTGTCGAACTCCTCAGGAGTCAGTTCCGGTCCAAACATAATCTTACTTTTTCGTTTCAGCGGCGGCGGAGTGGAAATGTTCTCCTTCTCCTGCTGAAAGGAAGATTGTCATAATTCATTTGATTTTCAGCACACGAATAATAGAAATATTATATGCGCGCTGCTTCAAGGAAGAAAGCGGGCGCGCGGCGCGAAGTTTGCTTTTTAGCTGGTGAAAAAACGTGCTTCTTTTTAACGAATGTCGTAGCGGCCTACGTAAAAGTTGGAAAAAATTTAAATTTACCGCTCATTCCTTCACAACAATAGCTTATCTAGGTATTCAGATGATCCTTTTAGCGCTGTTACCAGTTACAAAATTATCTACTTGACTTTGAATTTGAGCGATATTGTCACAACCGTATGCATCAGGGACTGGCGTCAACCAAATCATCCTCTAGGGGATTTGTTTGACTCCCCATAACCCCATCCAGCTTATGTAATGAGACATCAATGATAGTCTATAATTCACCACTGACACCGTTTTGAGATGCATCACAGACAGCTGTTTGTTACAAACAATGACACCAGTCTGTTACCAGTGACGTAGGAATGCTTGCAATAGAATTCGCTGACACCACTTCACCAGTACGTCATAACAGGGCTTTGTGTGACGATTAGGGTACTCATTCGTCACAACTCGCTGACACCACTCCATAACAGTGACGAAGGAATGCTTGCGATGGAATGTGCTGACACCAGTTCGTCAGAACAGGGCTGTGTGACGATAAGGGTACTCATTCGTCACAACTTGCTGACACCACCGCATACTGGTGACGTAGGAATGCTTGCAATGGAATGCGCTGACACCAGTGCGTCATAACAGGGCTCTGTGTGACGATAGGAGTAATCATTAATCACAACCTGCTGACATTGCAAACCGGTGACGTAGGAATGCTTGCAACTCAATGCGTTAACAATTAAGGGCCATTTTTATTCGGAAAGCCAGAGTTCAAGCCAGAGTTCAAGTTCTGTTCGAAAGGGTGAAGTTCTTAAAATTTTTATCAAAGGCTCCCCCTGTTTACGTTCCTGTCTGTGACGTATGGGACAATCAATGATTGACACTAGTATGTGATGTATCACCTTCACCGGCCAAACACGCATCTCAAAATCAACATTGGAAGAAACAATTAACAACGTACCGCTTCAATAATTTTGGTTGAAGAAGAACTCTCATATCTGAAGCTTCTGTCGATGATTGAGATGATATCACCATGCCTAATTGTACATTCATCTTTAACTATCACTCCATTAACCTTGGTGGGATTATCTTCGCTCAGGTTGTACAGGGTTATCTGAAATATAGTGTTTTCATTCAACCTGGCTTTGTAACAACGAAAACAAAGCGTGAGTCAAAATTTGCTCAATTCTCACCGTGTCTGAATCGAATAAAATACGCGTGTGTACTTTCTCCACAGATGGAATCTTTACACGGATATCACACGTCTTTTCCCTGCAATTGTTCAATCAGACCAGATATTCCGTCAGCCCAATTATACCCATACATTGCTGTTAAATCAGTATGCTCCCTATGCGAAATACATTGATGTCCAAAAATCAATGTCGATAACAGATAATATCATAACTTACATTCCAAACGTAAGTTGCTTCTGACTGCAAGGATATTTTGACCCATCGGTTCCATCCCGTTTAATGATTCGTATTGCGTGTTCTGACATTCTTTGTAATTTAATTTCCCATTCCCTGTCTATACTATGAAATATTTGAGCTATATATAATAATATCGAAGAAATATGATAGTTGAAATATGATTGATGAAAATTGATAAACCGATTCAGCAACACTCTCTTGGGGTAATATGGAGTTCCTCATCTGTCAATTTTGTACCAAAACAATGTGAGACTGTGTCCCATAAAAAAGAATAATTTCAAAAAATCAAGCCAGGCACATCAAAAATGTTCAGTTGACAAACTCATAAATCAGGAACAACCTTCCATACCAGACATCCCAACAGATGGAATTTCCAAGCTATTTCACAGTTAATAACAATATATTAAACTTTTATATCATTGTGGCACATCAACTGAAAAATGCACAGCTGTGCCACGAAAGCAAATTATCAACCAAAACTGACAGTAAACACCGATGAAGATTTAATACATATACAACTGAAAATACAGGATTAAGAGTGTTTAATTGAATGAGTACAGTNTCAATAGGTAGCTGGGAGTAAGCATCTGATCTGCAATGGGGTGAAGCGAAACTACGGGACATTCGTATTTCGTTACAACTTACCAATAAAGTATTAACCGTTCATTATATTATGTTAAATTCAAATATGCAATGCACTATTTACTACGTATTTACAAATACCTTTACACTTAGTTCATACACTTAGTTCATACGCTGACTCTTGCTGATTAAGTAAGTAGCAAATTCAGATGTTTTGATCAGCTTTACTTTACGTGTGAAATCAGGAAATTCGAAATAGTTTTTGAGAAAAAGTTCTGAAATTATCGGTTTATCGGTAAGAAATTATCGCCGATAACCGATAATGACTTCACTACGAATTATCGCCTATAATTTTATCGCCGATATTATCGATTGCAAACCCTACTGTGACGTAGGAATGCTTGCGATGGAATGTGCTGACACCAGTTCGTCAGAATAGGGCTGTGTGACGATTGGGGCACTCATTCGTCACAACTCGCTGACACCACTGCATAACAGTGACGTAGGAATGCTTGCGATGGAATGTGCTGACACCAGTTCGT
>CAMPET010000140.1:73905-85594 GCA_946803715.1 Beroe ovata
TAAAAAACACACACACAAACACACACACACACACACACACACACACACACATACACAATACACACACACACACACACACATACACACACAATATGATTTCGATACATCTTAGTATCATTGCATAAGTTTCTTCACCGGATTTGCAAGGTCAGGCACATTATGAACCTGACCTGACAAAATTGAAACAACTTAAGGAAACATTTGCTGGAAATAAAAAAATGCCACTATTTCCTAACACGAAGATCAGCCCGTGTGTTTTGTGTGTCCCCTGACTGCTCTACAGCAGGGTGTAAGATTGTTCACAACATTGAGTCTAACACACAGATGAGAAAAAGATGAATATGTAATCATTGACAAATGACTATTGATCACACTCCCTTAATTAACAAATGACGTAAAAAATGATCTAATCCCAATATGAAATGATAGGCAATCCCAATAAACTATATAAATAGAGCCAACTGTGCCCCTCAGAGTAATCCCCTGGAGGCCCATCCGGTATAAGATTGAAAGATTACCTGAGATCGGGAGCCACGGTAAGGCTTCCCACTGACCCCTTACGGAGATCAGCATTCAGCACACTTGATTCAGTATTTGATCATGATCTCATTTAAACGAATAATGGTATTATACCATCTCGATAATTTCAGCAAATAGCATCAAAAAATAATTTGAATATATTATAGACATTATCATTTATCAGGGGACTGGCAAGACCCTGCGATATCTGTTGTAAATGTAAGAGGGCCCACTTCGTGAGCCAGCTCACCGAGGCAGTCTGAAGAGTGAAGGGCCGACTTTGTGAGCTTTGTGCAGTCAAAATGTGCGAAAAGCTGTTTCGCTTGCCAGACCCAATTATATGTTGATACAGATTCACCGAATTTCGGCTTTCAATGATAACACTGCTTCTATTCATACAATTGTACGTATCATAGAGAGGCAGCAACGAAAATTTCAACTGAATTGGACAAAAAATGACAAAATATGGGGCTTTTCAAAACTGGTCACCAAAGTTACTTCCTGACTCTCCTATGATGTCATAATGACGTCACAAAGTAGCAAATTTCAATACTGATAGGGCAAAAATTGGTGATTTTGGCATGCTTATTTAATGTTATTTTCAGTCATATGGTCTAAGTTGATCTAACTCATTAACATCATTGAGATAATTGATGCTAATTGAGGTACAGAAACCTTAAAGACCCAAGAAATATGCAAATTTGTGAGAGAACCAGAGTGTTGCAGGACTCCATATCTTGATATGTTGTTGTTTGTGATCTTGAATGTGCATTTAACTGGTTTTTAGCAGTAGGTATGCATCGATTTTAGACCCAATTATGATGTCAGACTTGGTACTCCCAAGTTGGTCCGTCCCAAGTTGTGGAACATCCTCCCCCATGTGCTCCATCCCTAGAGAGTTTCAAGGCAAAACTGACGTCCCTTATCATGGAAACTATCAAGATCAACCCCCAGTACCAGGGTATACATCCCCTAACTGAAACTCTCTATTGGACTGAAGCAAGGTGGTCTATGACTTATGGCCAAGTTGGATATCTAGAAAGAACCTACGTCCTACAAGAGGTGACAAGAGGTGAGGTGACTCATGAAGGCAAATTTTCAACATGACTTATCTTCAGGATTTTGGGGAATTTCGCCAGACAAAATAGGTTTTTTGATCTGAACTTGTGCTCTCATATCCAATTTGATTGTAGAACTTCAATTCCTTATAAAACCTAATCAGCCACTTGGCCTCATAAGGTGAAATACAAATACAAATACTCCATGACAATGGGTAATGTTGTATAAGCTAGTTTCAATGTGAGAGAAGAGGGGGAAGAACCAACCATCAAGTACAACTCATCTCACTAAGACCCCCACTAGTTATGATGTCAGGGGTAACCTCACCAGTGACATCATGCTTCACTTGTCCCAACTAGTTGGGACATCACAGGTGCATGATAAGTACATGAATCACGCAACCATCCTATAGTTCTGTTGTATAATACCTACACCATTTCTTTCGACGAATTGTACTTCTACTTGTACTTGTGGTGTGACCTGATAAGCTTCCCTCTCTTGAAATGACTAATTTTACAGAGAATTGACCTGATATGAATCATTTAGATTTTTGTCACATCACGGTGACATCACCCATGACGTCACGACTAGTAGGGGTCAACGGAATCAATTTGGTTAGAAAAAACAGATAAGCATGCCTGACTCAATATCATGAATATCGCGTACTGAGCTGCATATCATCCGAGCTGAGGCAGATAGGCGCGTATTCAACTGATTTTTTACTACTTTATGTTATTGTTCACCGATGGTTGTAGCAGGCAGGGTTTTTCCCTCCCGTTGGCGCCGCGCAATTGTCATTCCGCCCAATAAAATCGGGCCGGCTCAGCAAGGGCAAAAAAATTTTTCAATAGCGAAGGCCGGAGCATGTTCCGACCTTCCATGATGACGTGCGCGGCGCGCGGCACAAGGAACGGACACGTCAGACAAATCTAACAAATTTTTGCCGCGGATGTTATCTGTCCACTGTTTCTTGCGCGCGGCGCGCGCGCCGCTCGCTTAAGAAACAGTGGACAGATAACATCCGCGGCAAATGTGTCGTCGCATTATTGAATATTACATTGCAGGTCCTCATGTTTTGTGGTTCCTTCGACTTTTCAGGTGCAGTGCAGACCACAGAGTTGTAGGATTTCACCCTACCCTTGCTGGCGGATTGAATATCGCGCGCACCGATGGTAGGGTAAAATCCTACAAACCACAGAGTAGAATAATACTAGGCAACGTGTGCACAAATGCACATGATAGACAAAATGCAAAAATCTCGGCTCTTAAACTCCATTAAAAACTATTTTAACATCCCATTACTGTATTTCACTTTAATTAATCAACTTTCAATTTATATAGCCAGATGTTATTCAAGTAATTCCGAGTTTGTAGAAGAGAGTTGTCTGTAGAGCTCACAAAACGTAGCAGAATATATCTGATATATTTTCCTGTAGAATTATTTATTCATTTTATTTTCATGTTAAACATTCAATGCTAGGTTACATGGTTATTATTAAGAAGCAATGAATTCAGAACCAAACAATTTGCAAGATTTGCAAGAGCTCATAATATCATCAAATTACCAAGAATCAGAAAATAAAGCATGGTCAATACCTGTCCAGATCTTAATAGACCAATATGAGAATTCTCAGGATAATGATATCCTCTGTTCTGGTAAGTTTTAAGTTTCAATGACTTGATTGAAGGAATAGTGTACAAGAAGGTGATGCATTTGAGTTAATAACCTGAACTGTTTACAAAACATTTTACCTGTACCTTTTTCAGGTAATTTCTCAATATTGATTCAACCCGACAAGCTCTCAAACGTTGAAAGTGATACATCAAGAAAATTGCGCAGAGTTGCTAAGAGCAGCCTGAGATCTAGAGGAACATCAACTTTGCATTACTGTGAACATTGTAATAAAGAGTTTAACTCTAAAGCACTATTTGTTAGACATCTCAGGTCACATTCAGGTAATGCGATCTGGTAAACCTGATTGAAAATACTTTCTTATAATCCTTGTATAGCAAGAAGTGTGTTTCAAATTATGAAGTTTAAGTTCTCAATCTTCAGCCGATTATCCTTTCAAGTGTGATGATTGTGAAAAGAGCTTTAAATATAAATGGCTCCGAGATAAGCATATGAAATGGAAGCATCGTTCTACACCACCTCAAAAGTCTGATAACTTTGATCAGAATAAAGGTGGTCAGATACATGAATGTAACATATGTGGGAAATCATACCCATATTTGAGTGCCTATATTTTGCATCTTAAATCGCATCAAGGTATGCTGATTCATTGTTTAGCTGAATACCCTACGATTTTATGATTGACTGGTTATCAATGTATCAATAACCCATAATCAAATGGACAATATCAATTACATTTACAGATCTCAAGGAGCATTTTTGTCCCAAGAATGGATGTAGCAAATCATACAGAACAATGAGTCATCTAAATGATCATATCAGAAGTCATGATAAAGGATTTGTTTGTGGTGATTGTACTAAAAAGTTCAAGAGTAGGAGTGGCTTGAAGAGCCATATGAAGGTTGCTCATAATGGAGTAAAGTTCACTGGAAGTGAAAGTTCCCAACAAATTCTCGAATCAGAAATTGATTTCCATAAGAAGTCGGGTGAAGTTGTTAAAATAGATGATGGAGAGTCAAGATATGTTGATGTAATGTCCATGGGAGATGAAGATGTTCCCACAGAGAAATACATAGCATGTGATATGGTAATTTTTCTTTTTGTAACCCCATCACTCACTCAAGTAGCACTTTTTTCTGTCTCATCAAATTGATAACCTAATTATTCAGGTGAATGAGAACAAGCTTTACAGGTGTGTTGTGTGCCCTAAAGTGCGATCAACCAATATCTACTCTGTGATAACCCATGTCTGCATGGAACATACATTGGAAAGAATCTCTGAGAAAATAATTGCTGACAAATATCACAGAATATCTTGAATTAATACAAAAGGTTTATTTTGTTTTTAATTTTTTCTAGGCAGATATGTATTTTGCTATTCTGGATCTCCGCAACTATATGTCTATAATATGCTGTATCAAGTGATGAGCGGATTACACGATTAATTACTTGAAATTGTTTGAATAATCATCACTTTAATTTGCTGTATGATGTATCGAACTCATAGTCTTATATCTTGTAATTCAAGAAATAAGTGAAGTACTTGTGCTTTGAAAAGCTGCTATGGACATATGGAATATGGATGTTATCAAATGATCAAAAAATTGATGCTCAATGCTCATATCCTGTTTTTTACTGTATTGCTATTTTGAAGAACACTAGGATGTCAATAGGCAGGATTGCTGTTAACAGAACAGCACTATTTTGCTGTGATCTACAGGAAAAGTTTAGACCATCTATTCGACATTTTCCAGCTGTATTGTCCAATGCCAATAGACTCCTACAGTCTGCTAAGCTGCTAGATATTCCCTTAGTTGTTACTGAGCAGTATCCGAAAGGTATATGATTATTAGCAAGCTTGTTGCTGTGTCATCACTTCATTCACAACATCCGGCTGAAGATGAAATATCATTGTTTCTCACATTTCTCTCTTCCTTAGGTCTTGGAAACACATGCTCTGAACTAGAAATAGAACACTGCTCGGTAAGATGTGCCAAGAGCAAGTTCAGTATGGTTGTACCTGAGGTGAAAGCATATCTTGAGGAGCAGGGTTCACGTAAATCAGTAGTGCTCTTCGGTATAGAGGTCAGAATCTGTTCTTATCATTGTAACCTTAAATTCATAAAATAATTATCCCTTCCGATTCCGTGCCAAGTTCATGTTTGTTGATTGAACCAACATTGTCAGCCACATGAAGATTCTTGTAGCCCGAATTCCCCGAATTCCGTCAATACTCCCTCCCAGGCACATGTATGTGTTCAGCAAACTGCTCTTGACTTGCTGTCCCTTGGGTATGATGTTCATGTTGTTGCAGATGCCACATCATCAAGAACTGATACCGACAGAATGCTAGCTTTCCAGGTTTATTCTTTCACTCAGTTTCAGTTCTATGTCATTGAACATACCAGCTTCTAATCTAAGCATTGAATGATTTTTAAAAGACTTGGGACAGAAACTCCATGATATCGCATCCACCTATTTATATACTTAATGTAATATTTACAGAGGTTAAAGCAAGCTGGCGTTTTCCTCACTACAAGTGAAAGTATGATTTTGAGTCTAGCAGGAGGCTCTGACCATCCACAGTTCAAAGCCCTGCAAAACATCATCAAAACAGAGGCGGCCGATACCAAATTAATTTCCAGTCTCAATTAAGGAATTGAATTTTGTATTAAATCAGACTATTTCCGGAAACTTCGCCCTCTTCTTTTTATGGAGACAAATTTCTGAGATTGTCTCCAAAGTAATAACTTTTTGTGCGATTTTATTGTTTGTGAACAGATTTTTGTAGATAATTGGATGTTGATTTATTAAGCTGAGCCTTTGAAAATTTTTACGCCAACACTACCGCATCAGTGATAGTTGAGCACATATCTATTTCGAAGGGGAACTCACAGCTTGTGAAAATAAATCTCCATCTTGTAGCAATGAAGATTGGAATTATAGGGGGAACTGGTCTGGACAACCCCGACATTCTTACAGACCGGACAGAGCATACTTTTGACAAGTCAGAGGTTAAAAATGCAGCTAATGGTTTGCCAGCTGATTATGGGGAGCCATCTGATAATCTCATCATAGGTCCAGTACGTTCAATTTACTTCAACATATATTTCTTTTCGATTCACGTGGTATTGACTTATTGAAATGCTAATTTCGAAAATTCCCAAATTCAAATTCACGAAGATGGTTTCTATGTATTCATATCAGACAACTGAAAATGTTCAGGTCAAGTTGGAGGCGTTGATTGTGTGATACTAGCAAGACATGGTAGAAAACATCATCTTTCCCCAACTGCTGTAAACTACAGAGCCAACATACTTGCTCTGAAGCAAGCTGGTATGCTAGTTATTACATTTAACATCATTCTCTAACAATTATTCCACACCTGACTCTAGCGCTATCACATGATGATCGCTCACTGAGCAATGTTCATCCACGTCTACCCTTGATCAGGATGTGATATTGTGATAGCTGTGCACAGTGTAGGATCCCTCGAGGAAGATTACAAGCCTGGAGACTTCGTTCTCATTGATCAGCTAGTAGACAGAACTCAGAAGAGAGAACTCAGCTACTATGACTGTAAACCCACCAGTTGGGAGGGAATCATGCATTGTTCATTTGGTGACCCATATGATACAGTCCTCAGAAAGGTTAGGAAGATTTGAAAGTGGGGCATTGAGAGTAGACAGCATATTCATTGTTGTGCGGGGGCATATGATGTGATGATCAACTATCTCAGCTAATACTTGAAATCAGTGAGCAGAGTTCCTACAAACTGCATCCCAAGGGAACTTGCGCGGCCATAGAAGGACCCAGGTTCTCTTCTCGCGCTGAGGTGAGTGAGGATTGTCAGCTGTGAGGAATGCATGAGTTCTCTACTATACATATCCTCGTTAGCTGTGATCCGATACCGTCCATTGAGATTTTCCTTCCCGCAGAGTCTGATGTATAGACAGTGGAACTGCCATCTCATAGGCATGACACAGGTTCCTGAAGCCCAATTAGCCAAGGAGCTTGACCTACCATTTGTCGCAATTGGTATGGTTACTGACTACGACTCTTGGAAGATATCCGAGACTCCTGTTACAACAAAGGAGGTTCTGCAGGTACTCACACCAATAGTCCAAGGTGTAACGTTCAATTGAACTTTCGTCTCAGAAGTAATGAGGATCCTGAAAAAACGAATGATTTCAGGCGTTAAAGAGGAATGGCAACAAGATGGTAGAGTTCCTGAAATATACTATTCCTATCATCGCTAAGTCGGAGAAATGGAGAGAGGATTCAAATGTCTTGGATGCAGTTCTTTAGGGTTGAATAACTTTTAATTAGCTCCAAATTAATGAACGATTGTATTATGATGATCATTCGTCTGGTTCTGCGGCGTATCGCTGCTTTTGTATTCGATTCTTTCATGTTTTCATCCAATTTGTCTCTTTTCATTGGCGTTTATTCTAATAGTTTCATGTAACAATGGTGTAGATAGGCTTGAATGTAGTGCAACAAGTTTCTCACATCTTAATGTTCTAGGTGATAGTTAAATGAATCCCTCCTGGATATGTATCTCAAGGTGTTATCTTCTGCTATCCTTGCAATTGCCTGCTGTATGGGCGATATGCTCCTTGATCTGAATTCTAGTCAAGTAGGTTTAGTATCGTGAGTTTTGTTGTTATCTCATTTTCAAAATGACCGAGATTCGAAATTTTCTATACTGCAGTAGAGTAGTAAAGTAGAGGCTGAGGGCAAGATGAACTTTTCATCCAGGGATCATTGTTACTGCGTGCAGTCACCGACAACCTCATTCACGGTTCCTTGGCGGTGTTAGTGTGGTTGCTAGGATATCTCAGTCACTGGAAGTGTTCCCAGGGCAACGCAACTTCACTAGGTGGTACTGATCACACAGCCAACTCCCTAGCAACGCACTCAATCATCATCTTACAGAGTGTGGCATGTGGGCTCCTCTCGTGTGCTGTTGATCTGGATCATTTCATTCTTTCCCAATCATTCAACCTCGAGGTACGTCATTTTATCTCCATTTATCAGAATAATTATCTCACTATAATAATTGTCAATAACTGTCAATAATTTCAATAACTGTCAATAATTTCGAAGGATGTTGACGCATTTCCCAACTTTTCCAGGATGCCCTCCATACTGCACATCGCGGCTTGTTCCACAATAGTCTCATTGTGATGTTTTTATTGGTAGTTGTGTACACAGAACGTAGGGCCGGTCTTGTTCTTATCACTGTATCCTTTGCAACACACCAGGTTAAAATAAAATTTAGTTTGTAACAATATAATTTCTTTGATTTTTCATTGTTTTCCTGATGACTCAATTGTGAGTCACTGATTCCCTGGCTGGTCAGGTGCTCTTATCTAGTTCTCTGATAGGCCTCATTTTTCAGTTGAGAGACTCCATCCGTCGAGGGCTGTATTTATACCCATTTGGGTCAACACCCCCTCTCTCCTACCCCTTCTACCTAGTTCTTATGATCGCTATCATGCTGATCTTTAGACAGTATTTACCTATGAGGATAAGGACTGTTAACAGAACTGCAGCGCCCTATAAAATAGTATGACAGCACGAGAAAGATAGCTGGGATAAATTGGAGCATTTAGAATTGAATGGTTTATCCCAGTTTATAAATGAGTCGTGATGTCAAGTTTGGATGAAACTTAATTTTCAGAGTGAAAAGCGGATTTCTAATATTTGATAAGAGATAAACGAGATTTTTCATATAATTGTCCGTTTATAATTTTGTATGATTTAATCCACATATTATTAGAAGAGTAATTATTACCTTGTAACCTTGAATATTCAGTTCGAAAGTTAGGTATATCATAATTTAGTGATTTCGTGATATTAGGTGATAGTTCAATGTTCACCTCAGCAATATCATAATTCCTTCAAATCTTTCATAGCGATGTGAAAACTCCTAGCTATTCACGACTCACAAGGTTCAAAACGATGATTTAGTGCGAAGTATTTCTTGACGTATCAAGATGGAGAGTGAGGTGGTAGCATGTCAGAGAATCATTGACGCCACCTCGCCGTTTGACTGTTTCCAGTTGCCGCGGAGAACCACTGACCCTGGAGTGATCAGATCCGTCTACCTAAAACTAGCCATCAAAGTTCACCCTGATAAAAACAAATGTCACCTCGCAACACAAGCTTTCCAGGTTTGAACGTGCTCCTTTTTTATGGATTGTCTTCACAGTATGGTATGATGGGTCCTACTCGTTTCTTGTTCTATAGTCTCTCTCATACCTAATCCTTTTTCAGGTCTTGTCCGACTCATTTGAGGAACTTCACGACGCAGAGAAACAATCTCGACTTCTCAAAGATCCCTCTTCCAGCAAAACTCCCCGGAAAAAGAAGACCAAGCCGAGGGATGTTGCTGATTTAGTCAGTCTGAATAACCGCTGGTATACTCGTGATTGGGAGGAAGTCGAAGCAGAGATAAACAGAATGACATCAGAGTTCAAGGAGCACTTGGCCCGACGCCAGGAGTCACGGGAACGGCAGGCAGAGCGCCGGGCAGAGCGGAGGGAGCGGAAGAACAAGAGGATTAAACGGAATCTGAACTACTTGTACGAGAAGTATGGACTAGATCCGGACGATTCTGATGATTCCGATAGTCAGTCAAACACAACGTACGACTATCTTGCGTATGCTGACAACACCCCAGAGAAAACTGAAACTACCCCTCAAAACAAAGCTGCTTCGGGGAGCAGGTCTGAATCGTCAGGAAAACCGGTCTGTTCTCTATGCCAACGTATGTTTGTTTCCGAAGCTATGTTGCACATACATTACGAAAAGTCAGATTTGCATAAGCGTAACCTGGAACAAGCTGCAAATCCGTGGCACAAATTCAAAAAGAGTTTTGCTGAAGTTAAAGATCCGACGTGAATGATCGTTTTTGCTGATGTTCAGTTAATTTCAGAAAAAAACATTCTCGTTTGTCTTGAAATTGATTGTTTATGAGTTTCTTAAGATAATCCTATGAAAGTAAAAAGTGTTATTTGTAAGGATGTTGTATTATATCCGATACATTTAATCTTTTAATTCTGTTCCGTTTTAAGATCGTTCTAATTCTTGTTTGATTATATAATTTGGCAACAGTCATGAGTTAGCGAACTCCTAATCCACCAGTAGAACTCTTCTCTCCCTGATCACTATCTATAGGCGATGAGTCAGCCAATAACAGGCGATGATCTGTTGAACTTCTTCAAGACTCTCGACGACTATCAGCCTACTCTTCCCGACTCCCTCACGGCGCACTACCTCTCCCAAGCCGGATTACACACGTCAGATCCCAGAATAGTAAGTTTAACACTTTGTAAGTCGTCATGACTTTCGTATGATCCCTCTCGCGTCACTTCCATTGAATTTTGAACTTCTGATTCCTGTGAAATCTTCAGATACGACTAGTTTCCCTGGCAACACAGAAGTTCATCACAGAGATAGCATCAGATGCGCTGACCCACTCACAGATGCGGGGCAATCCCCCGGGTGGGAGTGGGGGGAGTGGAGGGAGCAAGAAGAACAAGGAGAAGAAGAACTGTCTGAGGATGGAGGATTTACAGCCTGCACTCGCTGATATGGGAATACAAGTCAAGAAACCGCAGTACTACATGTGACAGATCATGCATTAATCCCTGACTTTGTGTTCAGTGTTGCTCAACGCTTTGTGTTGCTCAATGTCTCTAAGTGGTTGCTAAGTGGTTGTCCTGGTGTTTTGCACCCTCATTGAGAGAAAGTTTTACTGTGGGCTGTATTGAGATTAATAAGTTGGTGATGACTGGTGGCTGACCAGTGACCACCATATCATGTTTACTGGCCAGACTCCATCTCGATGTCCATTGTCCATGTCAAGTTTGCTTTCTCATACATTTTATTCATTACTAAAGTGTTCGACAAATGAACATGAACTATAATACAAGTTCAAGTTAAATTTTAATAGTAAACCTTCTTATGATGTTTGGCGTATTAGTTTAATAACTAAACTCATGGTATAGATTTGTGGAACAAAAGACACCTATTTTTGTTTTATATTTGTTGTGATGTTATTCAGAAACATGATTCAAATATCTATAGCATATGTGATTTAATAATTTCCAATTTTATCATGTGGACCATTTGACGATCTTAACCATTTTCAATCAAACATTTTTGAAACCTTACGACAGTTAGCATATGCTCCTACTTCTTACTTCAAAATAACACTCCACGTGCACAAGCCATGACCACACCGGCAGACTACCCACTGAAAGTGGACTATTGTGGCGTGTGCTCGTTACCACCTGAGTACTGTGAGAATGGACCTCTGTTGGATAAGTGTAAAGAATGGATGGAAGAGAACCTGCCTGCGCACTATGCTAGGATATTCCTGAACAAAACGCAGGTTTGTGTGTGCGTGTCTGTGTGTGTGTGAGTGTGTGAGTGTGTCTGTATCTGTGTGTGTGTGTGTGTGTGTGT
>CAMPET010000140.1:85600-98889 GCA_946803715.1 Beroe ovata
GTGTGTGTGTGTGTGTGTCTGTGTGTGTGCGTGTGTGTGCGTGTGCGTTCAATTTATACTGACTTTTCCAGGAGGAGCTCGAAGCCATGTCTCTTGCCAACGGTAAGAAGAAACAGACTCGAGGAGGCAAAGCTATGAAGAACATTGCCAAGAAACAGGAAGTGGAAAAGCAAGTCATTGTTGGTCGGTCCATGAGGGCCCGTAAAAAGTACGTGACACTTGTCAGAGGACTCAAGACATGTGATCTGAACCTCAAGAAATGTAGCAAGGCATTTGGACAGAAATTCGCGTGTGGTTCATCAATAACGGCAGACGATGAGATAACGGTACAGGGTGATGTGATAGATGAAATGATGGATTTCATATGTGAGGAACTGGGTATTGATGACGACTTGGTCATAGATGGTGGGGATATCAAAGATTGATCATATCAATGGTTCTGGTGGTGCTTTAGTTGTGATTCACATTTTATACTTGAATTGAGTGGGGTTCCTTGTCTTGAACTTGTCTTGAACATAATTTATTTGAGAACTTTCCTCTCTTTGGAACCCGATAATCTCTTGGATAATTGGATTGCTAATTATTGCTCCTCACTTCTCTTGATAAACTAAGCATTTGGCGATTCCTTGGATATTTGTTCCTTATGTAAATACATCTTTTACAAGAGAAAACAATGATCATCAGACCATGTTCTCTTTTTCTTGCATAATTTAACAATACTCAAACAATATTTGACATTGTTTCCCGGTCTCGAGTTTTTGTTTTACATGGACTTCGATCCCGTAAAAGTTAATGTTCAGACTAATAAAAGGTTTCCCATTTTAGGTAATGTCTGAAACAATCGATGAGACAGCTCCAGTGCTGGAAGGAGCAAAGGCAGTGCCGGATGAAGTGATTGAGGATGTAAAACCAGTCAGTGACGAAACCGAGACTGGTAAAGGCGAGGAGGAAGTGTTGACTGAGGAGGAATCGCAAGAAGAAGAGGAGGAGGATATTGGTGAGGCTAATGAAGGTGAGGAGGCAGAGGATGAAACAGAGAAGGAGAAGGAGAAGGGAGAGGAAAAGGTGAATGAGGAATGTGTGGAAGAGCAGCAGGAGTTTGCCATGGATCAGGATCTAGCGCACGAGATAACACTTGACGATCTCAAGAATATGGACTATAAAGGAGGCAATCAGATGAATGAAACCAAGGAATACAATCCGTATGATGCTAGCATGGTGGAAGGTGAATCAATGGGAGATGACGATGATGATGAGGACGATTACAACGAAGAGAAGGTCGATACTCACGCAATGAGCTATACCGGACCTGAAGAGCTCCCTCCCCCTGAACCAACCGAGATGAGTAACGCTCCTGGAAAAGCTGAGAAAGTAACGGTGAGTGAGGTGGAGAAACCAAGTCCATACCCAACAAAGAAGAAGATAACGTTCAAGTGTTCGGTTTGCAAGCACCGCACCACTCACAAGCCCGATATGATTGAACACATGAAGATTCACAAGACACCGAAAGTAACTAAAAATTACCGGTGTTCAGTCTGTAACTTCTCATCTACGGACAGAAACGTCCTGGTCAAGCACATAGCCGTCCACAATGGCGGAAAACCGTACCAGTGCCGATCATGCGATTTCGAGACAACCCGCAGCTCCCACCTTGTGGAGCACTGCAAGATCCACTCGGGGGACAGACCACACAAGTGTCCACTCTGTGACTACACATCCGCCAGGAAATCCGACCTAACCCGACATAACCGTATCCACACGGGGGAGAATCTGTACCGGTGCCAGCACTGTGACTACACCACAATCCGTAACTCGGACCTCGCCCGACACACTCGCATCCACACCGGGGAGAACTTGTTCAGATGCAAGTACTGTGACTACAAGAGTGTCCGCAACTCGGATCTGATCCGTCACACACGCACACACAACAAGTGATATGGGTCCTCGTTATGTGTTCAACCACTGGGGTATCATGGTTCTATTCGGACTGTGTGTGAGGCAACAACCGACAAGAGCTCAATACTTCTATTATAAGTAACTTTATATCAAACTATAGATACGATAATATACCTACTCTTAATTACGATCCAGAGACGTGTAAGATTCTCTGAGAGCGTCAATAGTTAATAACTATTAGTTATACTAAATTTGTTTTTAAATGACTCCAGGTTGAGGTACCTCTAGTACCGCTCTAAGAAATTAGACTTTCCACTTGCTATATATACTTTCTTAGCTAGGATATCAAAGCATTCTGGAATATGCACAATTTTCTTATTTCTTTACCCATCGCCATGCTTCAAATGGGGTACACGTGTACCAAAAGGTATCTAAATTCGTCATTGTCAACAATTATAACTCTGAAACGCTGTTCGATTAACCCACTATGATTTCATCGAACACTCGTCGGTTAACTGATATAATTCGCTTGTCTTTAAGCTGGGTTTAATATCTGATGCTCTAAGTTTGAAAGTTAACCCACCGTACAGTGTAGAATTAGCCGATATCAATTTCTCAAAATGCCTGATTTCTTTTACAGTTTTATCTCTTGAAAGTTGCTCATTTTTTAATAATCTCTATGAATTTAAATAATCTTCAATAATTATTTGAGAACTTTCTTCTCCAGAGACTTGGGACAGTTTGTTGTTAGTCCATGTTGCTGTTGTTTATCTTTTCACGGCTTGATTTCATATTAGCGTGCTTCAGCCTACTGCTCAATTTCATACTACTGCTCTCATGCGACGAATTTTTGTATATTTCAAGCAATCCCTAGCCCTATCTTTCTGTCAAATTTGTGCTCACGTTTCCTTTTATCAGCTATATGCCGCAGTCTTGAAATTAAGATATCATTAATTCAGCTGAGATTGATTTATGGACCCAGTATGTTATTTATTATGTGTTAATCGCATTATCCAATAAGCTGTTTTCTTCACTTTTGTTATCTTCATACAATGAACAATCTACTATGCCAAGACTTTGATGAAATCTTCGTTTATTAATTCTACCAACTTCCGTTCCGAGGATTCATCTTCAACATGACATCTACATTTCACTCAGGATGATTAACAAACGTTAACATGGATACTGCTCTTGTACAGTCAGCACCTCTCGATCACTCTGACCAACTGAAGAATGCTGATGTGAGAACAGGTGACTATGATGAGTGTAAGGGCGAATATGGTGATGAGTGTAAGAGTGACTATGGTGATGCGTGTAAAGATGAGGTGGTGGAGCTAATGTTGGATAAGGATCAACTGTTCAAGGATGAGGAGGATGATGTGAAGGATATAGGAAGTGTGATCGATGAGCTGCAGTCTGATATGGAGGTGGGACATGAAGTGGGTCAGGAAGTGCATGATGAGGAAGGAGTTGATGATGAGGAGGGAGTTGATGATGAGGAGGGAGGTGATGATGAGGGAGAGGGAGTTGATGAGGGGGAAGGGGAGGAGGTTGTACTTGACCCGGCAAAGTTTGTTGGAGGCACTTCATTCGGCAACAGTTTCCAGTGTGGTTACTGCGCATACACGACAAGTCGGCAGAGCGATCTCAAGAGACATGTCTTCACGCATACGGGCGAAAACCTGTTCCAGTGCGGGAAATGTGAGTACAAAACAGCCCGGAAAAGTGACTTACGGCGGCATCAGTTGTTACATATTGGTGAAAAGCCGTTCAAATGTGGCGTGTGTAACTACACCACATCGCGGAAGACGGTTCTGTTGAAACACATGCGGATTCACACAGCTAACATACCCAGATGCCGAGTTATATTGGTCCAAGTGTCCAAAGACGGCCAGAGAGTGATAAACAACAATGCACTTGCTGATATGCCACCGCTGCCACCCCAAAAACAGCGAACAGCAAGTGGCAAGAGCCCCAGCAAGAAAAAGAAGGCGGAAATGAAGATGTATTCATGCGATAAATGCGACTTCGTAGCAGCGTGTAGGAAAAACTTCCACGAACACAAACTAAGTCACGGATCGGAGCAGAAGTGGAAGTGTCCGATGTGTGGATATCTCACGATCAGAAAGTCCGATATGACTCGACATTTCAACATTCACATTGACAATGTCTTCAAGTGTAACTTGTGCGAGTATAAAACAGTGCGACACAGCGATTTTGTCAGACACAGCAAGGTCCATGAGAAGCAGTCGTTCCGGGAGCAGGAATATTCGGCTAACGTTGAGTGAAAGTCACGCGATATTTGGGGATTGTCCCATCAAACAAGAATATAGGAAGAAACTTCGGTGTAAATTTCCAGTCAATGATTTTTGAAAGACAATGTGTATATTCAAGCTTTATAATTGTTTAAATTTCAGTAATATTTGAATACATATTCCTTGTTATGGACCATTTTGCATGTTTTCATCAAACTCTTCATCATTAATGATTCTGTACCAAAATGTGACAATCCCAGCAGTATAGGAAGGACGATGACGGCACGCGCGAACGCCGAATTGAAAATGTCATTACAAAGTTGGTAGTAGTTAGTCTTTGAAAAACAAATTATCTAACGCGCAGTGTTTGCGCGTTCAATTTTACATACGTTGCGGCTGAAATTCTGGGCTATGAATTCAGGCGGGCAATGAGACTATCATGATAGCTATGCGCGTCTGTGTTTCCCGCGCAACTCCATATTTGATAGCGTATTATTTCTAGAAGTTTCATATATTGATGAATCGAATTCTAACTCATTTATTCACCAGGAATAGAGAATGAATGACTCGTTGAGCATGGAATGACACATTGTGTTGTGAGTAACATACCGCAGTGTTACAAGTCTGCAAACCTCCGAAAACACTTCAAACAGTACATCGAGAATGGATCTATCCTGTGTTTTCACTACAGACATCGCCCTGAAGAGACTAAGGTGACACATGTAAAAGCCGGTGATCAAGATAAGGTAGGGTTTTGAGAATTGCGTCAATATCTCTAGGGCCTAAAAGTACACTTTAAATGCAACTTGACATAAACGGTAGGAGAGTTGAGTTTTTTCATTAACCACTGTTCAGACGTTTTGCTGTGTGGCAAAAATCAAATCTACTCAAATTGATGACTTCATCGGAACATATCATCACAAACGATGGCATGTGAATCCTCTTCCGAACGGGGAAGTGCCGAATTTAGGAGTGGCTGTCATCTTCAAAACAGAAATCAATGGTAAATTGATGATTGTTTTAATCTTACGGTTGCTCATTGCCCGGCGATGCTAGGCCCAGCTTTCATCGATAGACAAGGTTGATCATAATTTTTTGTATTTTCCATTCTAATTTAGCTTTCCACACCAGGTAATTTGGCAAAATTACCTGAGTTGTCCCCTCCTAAAGTAATGCCGAATGGAAATGTGGGAACACCGACCAAAATCTTCAGAGATATGATCAACAAGTGTGCTCTTCCACCTCTAATTATCAAGGTGAGACGAAGATGGCACCTTCCCCAATCCTATACTCTGAGATCTTTTCCTTAGACCCACTACGGTATTTTTATGATAACTGCAGTAATCACACTCTTTTCAGTAGAAGCTCGGATTAGAGTTCCCCAGAACAGTAAAGAGGAAACAGTACAGTGCTGTTCCGCCCCAAGACTTGTACTGTGGGACAGAATCTTCTCCCCAAAGTGCAGCAGGAACTTGTGACACTGCAAGCGTGGTGGAGGAAGTCATTGAGACAACCAAGACCCGTGAATCTCGGTGGAGTGAGGCAGAGCGGATCGAGGAGCACGATGGTGCTGAGGATTGGGAGCGACACGAATGTTTCAATAACGATGTCACATCCCAGGTATGTTCCATTAGATAATCTCCTGGTGCTGGGGTAAGAAGGGTGTGAGGTTATAGCTTGAGTCACATTTTGTCGCATAGTTTCGCCGGTTTGTGGCCCCTACTATGTCCTGATTTGCGTAGGAGCGCACGAAGGAGAGATTATACGAAGAGGAGATGGAGATAGTTTGGGATAAGGGTTCCAGTGGACTTGTCTTCCACACTGATGCCAATTACTGGGCAGACCTTGAAGGAAAAGGTTTTTAATGCGCTTTCTTGTTTTCTCTTTTGAAATATATTTCATTGATTGATTCCTTCATAACCCTTGATAATATCTTTGTTCACTATGTCGCTTAAGGAAGGTATACTGCTCAGATACTGACGGCTTGTGGACGGACGAGTGGGATGTTGATATGGGTGTGTACGAGGGTCACGTGGGTGACAAGGATGCACGTGACTCCCAAGATATGCGAGATTCCCAACAATTCCGCAAGTTTGGGGACGTGGATGAGAAAATAGGGGACTTCGAGAAGCATACAAAGGGATTTGGAAGTAGAATGATGAGAAAACAGGGATGGACTGCCGGTAAAGGACTAGGTTCTTCCAAGATAGGTATGGCCGAACCTATTTCAACAGAAGGAGGACAAAAGCCAAAGGACAAAACTGGTTTAGGGTAAGTTTTTCCTCAGTCGCAGTTTTTCATTACTTTACTTTGAATTCCGATCATGAAAGTTGGAACATTATGCCATTACCGACGATCTGGTTCATTCTTGCCAGGTATCGTGGCGAGAGTATATGCGAGGTAATCAGACGAAACAACCCTCGAGTTAGGGAGCCCCCACTTATTGGCACAAGATTCGACGATACAGTCAATCACAAGGATTCAGCCATCAGAAGCGAGGACCCAACTGCCATGAAGTATCGTAGGGTTGATAGCAAAACATACCATAAATCATAACAGACAGTTATTTTTCAACTTGATTTATAATATGGTACACCGGGTTATTTGTGTAACTAATCATGCCAAACTGGACACTGACAATTCAAGTGCTAATCCGGGCTAATATCACGTTGCGATGTCCCTGGTTGTTCCTCTATACTACTACTCGCATTGTCAGGACTGTATCTCAGGATGGTGAAATATCCCTCGTGGTATAACAGCCCTGATGCTCTGATTGGCTGCCCCTCCTCACCGCTCTCTCCTTCCAATGTCGAGTCCTCGATTGGTAATGTAGAGTCTCGTGATCGTCTGTTGAACCACCGGACACAGATTATCAGGAATATACATGTCGTCAGGAGTACTATCGCTGCAAATAGAGAGATTGTTGAGACGAATCAGGGTAAATAGTGGTGAGGGTGTGCGGTGAAAATCGTCATCGTATACGCGTCTCACCATTGGGGTCAAATCCGCTCGCATTCGTTTGGTGTAAAGTCATTGGACATTTCCACGGGTTGCCACTTCACATGGATTGAGTTGATTTGAGGATTGAGTTTGAAGGGTGGCAAATTGTTTTGTTCAAAACACAACCATGCAGTTTGCACATGAACAGCAGAAACTTTGATCAAGCGATCGAGTTTCAGATACACTCAGTTTTTTCTATAAGAAACTCTCTATAAGAAACTGAGCCTAGGATTTCTGAAAATTTAAGAAACTTAGCCTAGGATCCAGGAAAAATCAAGAAACTCCGTTGATTTACAATTAAGAAACTATGAAACTTTGAGCCTAAAATTCTCAACTTTGTGTACAGAAACCTAGTACAACGATTATTCTATCAGCAGAAAACGTCTGGCTCCTGGGGGCTGCGCCCCCAGACCCCGCCCCTTCACTTTTATCCGTATACCACACATCTGCCACTTCTGGTCGGCATTTCGAGAACACCGATGGTATAGACTACTAAATTTAGTACAACTATGTTGACTCAAGAAAGTTTCGAAATTTGCTATAGGATACAAAAATAAGAAACTGTTAAGAAACTTGTAGGCTCAAAATCGCGGAAAAATAAGAAACCTCGAGCCTAGGATTTTGATAAGTTTCTTATAAAAAAACTGAGTGTAACAGGAATAGTAAGTATTGAAAATGTAGGCAATTGTACAATCTAGCTTTCGTGGTGTACTATATACACGTCCTTTTGTGAGGGTGTTATGGAATTTAACACGTTATGGTGTCTGAAACAATGATTGTCTCTCTCTCATGTAGGGGGAGGCAGTGTTAACACGCGCACAACAGGCCACTATAACATAGATAACATTGAATCACGTGTAATGGAGACTGTAGCCATGTGTTACTAATATAAAACATGGCTCCAGTCTCTGTCTAACACTAAAACTGTTAGTGTGCAATGTACATTGTACACTAACAATGTTAGTGTACACTGTTAGTGTAGAATGTACAATGTACATTGTACTTTATATACCGTAGTATGGAACGTACAATTGCATTATATTTGCAGTGTAAATGATAGTAAAACCAATTGTAAACCACCAGTACCAAGATGTACCTACCCACGACAAATAGCATGATTGTTATGATAACGAAGGAGAACCAGAAACAAACTGGATGACAGTAGCAGTCAGTGCTTTTCTCGTCAAAACAAACCTGAAAATGGTGCAAACTTGGTGTCATAGAGTGATAGAATTAGAATGCACGATGGTAACAGTGTAACACTGCCAATGTTTTGTGCACCACGCCGCCACTGCCATGAGATATAACCCCGATATCACTATCAAGACGCACCGGTGTTTTTACCAAATTACCTTGCCGTAAGCCTTGTATACCCATATCTTGCCGAGAAGAAACCAAATGATGGATACTATTACGAGAAGTAGCTCGAACGACCTGCAGCAGATACCGCAAAATACCTGTGATGGGGGGGGGGCGGGGGGAATAGTTGTTGGCCGAAGTTAAAACTTGAATTGGGCCAATTGGCCAGGGTGGTTGTTTCAGATGCCATATTGGGTCTGATAATGTTGATCACATGGTGAGTCTCAGAGATGGCACACTTTTACCTGTCCTCCTCCCCTCAGTCTGAGTCGTCTAACAATCTGACACATGGTGTTGTGCAGGAGACCGAGTATCCCCGCTATCACCAGGTAGACTGGTATCATCCTGGGGAGAAGTGGGGGGAATGAGAACAAGAGGGAGTGAGAAGAGGGTGGAGTGAGGAAGTGAGAATCAATTATCCAATTAGTAATTTACCTGTTGATGGGGCACTGATTGAGGTAGATGCTGCCTATGGCAATGTTTGACACTGGCATGATGATGAAGAAACACAGTAGAAATGTACACTCCAGAGACGCCAGGAGAATTGGAACTACAGGGGCAATGAGGAGTTAATGAGGGCAATGACGAGCAATGAGGGCACCACGGTATTAACTAAGCCAGGAGGGGAAGTGAGGGGTTGAAGCCAGTGAAGATACTAGTGAGGGGTTAGCCAGGAGAATTTGGCCAGTGAGGATTAGCATTTTCTCTCATTTTTTATCATGACATTTTCTGAACACGAGTGTTCTGAATTGGGGGCTGGCTTTTAAATTTAAATCAGTTTTCATCATTAAATGTTAAACAACGCTCTCACATTGTTGTTTCACTTCCTACCTGCACTTTTGATGAACTGAGCAAGAGATTGAGATATCGCCCACTCTTCCCTAATCTGTCCGAACAATGACTCGTAAGTGGGAGGATTCGGGTCATCTTCACGGTCAGTATTATCGACTATTTGAAGACTGTCCAACTCAGCTCTGACTCTGGGTGAGGGAATATCACCGCATATTGGTAATAACGTATGACATAGCTCAACTCGCAGACTGCGTGAATTGATAACCGTTTCTAGACTTTGCAATACTTCTCATACCCTTTACCTGTGATCTTCAGCGGAGTCAGTGTCTCTGTATAGTGGTGGTTGCCCCAACTTGCCAGCTACTTTCTCATAGTTAGGTAGTGACTCATCGGCCCCAGACGTCATTATATTTATAGCAACTAGCAGTAGCTATGGTCCTTAAAGTTAATCCGACTATATTAAGCGTCTTATGCTGGGATCTTTTTTGGGTTATACGTTTAAAAGTCTCGATCTCGAAAACTTAGAGATTTCGAAAACGATGAGACTGCGAGAGGCCAGGTAAATTGCACAAGAGCGGAAACTGCAGGTGATTGAGTGTACAGTGTGCAGTGTACATCGAGATCTCTTGAAACTGCACTCTCAGTGTCATTGAAAGCCTCAACTTTCCGTATGAGCTGTATTATGTAATACTTGGAACTTACTGCAGTTTAAAACTGCGGTATAATGAAATTCTGATTAAGTGCCAATATCGATATATTTCGTGAAACCTTCTCGTTTTTATGGGACACCATTTGAGTTTTGGGGATGCGTCATGCGGAATTTTACTGAAATAGATCATGAATGTTTAATTGTTGGACACAGAATTTAAACCCATGGTGTTTCCATGTCAAATTGTGGCATCGCGTCCATTATTTAGGTGAAAGTTCATGAAAAGTTCAATTATTTTATGTAATTGAACATTTTATTGAACATAAAAAATGAAACAACGCTTCTCAATCAAGTAATAAACATTTGTACCTGAATTAAGATTGTTACACTTGCAGTTGCTCTGAAGTGCTGTAAATGTAGTCATGCATGGATGAAGTACAATCATATTCTCAACGTTGAAATGAGAACCTGTACAATGTAGAAGTAGAACGCATTGAAATTACCTTCAAGTTTAACTTTAAGGATGCTGTTAAGTTGAACAACCGTTTAGTTCAATACACCAGGGTACATTTAATTTTGAGACAATTTTTATCGATCAGAGACTTTTAACATTAAAAATTAAAAATTTGCAAGCACGCACTGCCGGTGAAGTATTAAATTCTAACGAAAGTATTAGATTTTCAACACCTCTGCAATTGTATTCAATGGGACCAAATACCTTCCCAATTCCCATTGAACTGTAAGACAAATAATAAATTACAGGGACCGCGATCGTTCAGGTGTCTGATCTTGTGTTTGATAAGGCAAGCTTCATACTTGGAATAAATTGAAATAAGCTGCTGTTCAGGAAGTGTTCACAGCTCAGCGCGCGATACACAACAACCAATGTCCCCACAATCTTAGCGGTACGCACTGTGCAGTTTCTGAGTGTCTATTTGATTCTAAAATACAGTCCCGTACACATATACAACCACATTCTGCGTCAGCCTTCCTCCTTTGGGGGCGTCACCCAACCTGGAACGAGATGTTTTCATTAGTTAGTTAGTTAGTTATAGTAGTTAGTTATAGTAGTTAGTTATAGTAGTTAGTTATAGTAGTAACTAGTAGTAGTAGTAGTAGTAGTAATTAGTTAGTTAGTTACTAGTTCATGAGTTGTGCACACGTAGCGTTGGGTCACGCAACGTGGGAACATCATTAGTCACATTGTAAGTACGACACATTGGTGAATGCCACTCACCGTTAGCTTTATGACTCTCGACTAGAGCAGTGAAAGAGCACATAGCTCTATCGAATGAGTAGGGCGTTCCCTTGTGGTTAAACATGATCCTAGCGTTTCCTTTGACCAGGGTCGCAGATATTTGTAGAATGAGTGACTCTATTGAGTATGCACTGCTCCAGCCTTGTCTTGTGAGGACTTCCAAACATAGTGCCCCTCCTTTCATAACGTATCCGCCTGTGTGAGGTGGGTTATAGACATCAGTCTAGTCGGGTACAGGGAGGGGGATGGTGGTCGAATAGAGATTGTCGGGAAAATGTGATCAGGGCTGCGATATTAACAAATCTGATGTGTGAGACTGATAGTGTCAGATTGATACTAACGTGAAATGTAAGGGGCGACAACTCTGACAAAGGGAGGTTCAAAGGGGAAGGATTCTGTGAAGTTGATGGAAAGGTGAATGTGTTGGTGATCCGAGTCGAGTTTCTTTATATCATCCATGAGGGGCGAATCTGGGTCTACCCTGGGAATGTACAATGATATTATCTTGACTGTTTGATAACATTAAAATTCCATCAACTGGAGATTGAACACTGATAGCATTGTAATCGAAGGTTATGTTTTACTTTTTGAGATATATGTCCCATTTGTAAAGATTATCGTTATTGATAGCCACAGAATACACCCCTTTCTTGTAGTTGTCTGATTTATAAATCTCCTTCAGTTCTTTCATTATCCGATCTGATGCTTGGACACTGTGTGTCATGCCCTGTAAAATGTATTGAATGCACTGGTGTTACTGGTAACCGAATATTCTGAATAAAAAGATGCCGTTTCAATTGAATCCAACCTGCTCTTGATCTTTACGTATGTTTTGCTTGATTTTCTCCAAAGAAGCAAACTGTTCCGGCTGCATTGCCAAGAGATCTGACTTCTCTTCACTGAAATTGCGGGCTCCAGCACTCAATGGGGAAAACAGTTCTTCAAATATTTATTTACTTTCTTAATTTGTTTAACGTAATTAATTTTGCGCGCTAACTTGATCGCAGATGACGCGTCGCGCGTTACGTTTACAGAGCATTTTCGGGCCCGAATTTTGTGAAAATTGCGCCAGGAAAGTGGCAAAGTTTGGTATAATTCGGATAATCACTTGTTCAGAGGACCAAGAACATGAGTTTCCGTGCTGCAGTAAGGTATCAATATACAGATTCGCGATTTTGTAACAATCACAAAACATACGCCCGCATGTGCGTGTATAGGATAATTATTATGTATGGGCAGGTCACAGGTGTTGTCAAACCTATCTAGTGAAGCGTCGGGCATCATTTCAGTGTCACTCAGCCCTATATCCTCGTCTTCCTGAACGGGGGATAGGTGAGAAGAGGCTACCCATTGAGCAGAGTTGTTATAGAAGTGGATAGTAGTGCCATCTTTTCGTGATTCAAACTTAATTAACTTAGATATCCGGTAGTGGATTCGTCATTGTAGTAGTTTCATTACCGATTAGTTTGGACTTTGGTATGGGAAATATAGTGTAACAAATGTGCAAGTTGTAACAGCATATCCGATGCTAGGATAATTGAAACGTTTCTTTGATGTGTAATGTGCCAAAACGTAGCAAATATGTCATAATGAAACAAATGTGCCACTATGTAGCAAACGTGCCAGTATATTGCTGTACTGAATGTCGTATGTACTACTATACCGTATACACAATGCACATACTATCTGATACAAGTGTTATAATTACTCTGTGTATCATGTATGGGAAACATGCTTCACTGTATCTAAGGGTTGACATTACACATGTAACAGCGACCAGCGTGTGTAATATGCGCACGTTGTAATACAAAATACAACAAATTCGTTCTCAAGTTCATTATTGTAACAGTTCTGTATATCAAGATGAATACCACAAATCATGGTTTTCTGATAAGTGATACATAATAGTGAAAATAATAGTAGGCTGTGAACATCAGGCAAGTGTGACATATATAGTTGTACCTATATCATAGGTGATTGTTAAACGGTCTACTGATTCAATTCTAAACATACCAACCGAATAAATTGCCATATTACAGCTGGTGTTGGAGGATATTTCAAGATAGTCACACCCGCACAA
>CAMPET010000140.1:113462-131130 GCA_946803715.1 Beroe ovata
CACACACACACACACACACACACACACACACATACACATGACCCGTACCAAGTTGTAACTTTGTGGGTCAATGCTCTCTCTCTCTTGTTATCTTGTTATACACACAACTGATCAAGCTATAGGATGGGTCATCACTCCCTTTCACTCCGTCATCATGATATATATGTACGAGTTATCCACTTGGAAATCTCATTGTATCTCAATTTCTGGGTCAAAATTCCCGAGACTCGGCAATTGAATCTGTGTTGGGAGGAGGAATGCATGGAGCTACCTCATCTGTTTTATTGGAAATATACGAGCACTCTCTATCTGCTGAAGAGAGAGATAGTCATTACGGTCGATATTAATTGTTTAATGTATGAGCTCTCAGACTCTCAATTTATCATTCAAAATCTGTATAATTTATCAAATCACCGAGATGATGATTAACATGAAACAGATTTTGGACTGTTTTCCACCTCGCACTATCTGATAAACGACTATCTGCGGCACTGTGTGTTTTGACGAAATGTAAGCAAAATTGAATCTATGAATTTTGACATGCACTAAACTAACTACGTTTCAATTATACTTAATCAGTTAAATCAACTCAATACTTGTTGAATCAATTAATGTGAAAATGTGATAAGCTCGCCTTTTTTAAAACGAGGAATGGAAAATTTAAGAGCTGTTTAACATGAATCGTTTAGATGCAGCTCACTTTACTTTGAAATTTCGCCGTGTTTTGTTGACGTCAGCAACCTTTGGAATGAACGCAAACAAGCGTACATTTGGCGGATTTCCATGTTATCATCCTCATTCATTACCATTAATGATCAGCCTGTGGTCGCAACCCATTCAGGATCCACATTTCCTCTCCCCCACGCACACGCACAAACACACACACCCAAATATATATATTTTAAAGCTATGGATAAAGTGAATATGTATTACGAAAACCTTTTAACTTGTCTGTTTGCTGTTAGATATACACAGAATCGCCTGTGTCGGTCAATATCGATTGTGCTGGTCCAATAATTGTGAGGGGGAATAACAACTTGAGCGGATAGATTGTGCTATGTGAGGAATCTGTGTAATATAGGTAGAGAAATACTTCCATTGGTAAGCAGAGACATTTCACTGATTGAACCAATACGATATCGTATGATACACACACACACACACACACACACACACACACGCACACGCACACACACACACATGCTTGATTCATCAACACTCAATCTAATATCGAATAGAGCTTGTCACGATGGCTTCTTCCAATCAAGGAAATTAAGTTGACAACGTTTCCTCTGTCGTCGAGAGACAATTAATTATGGTGGTGGTTTCACTCCGATACTCTGTTTGTAAGTAACATCTCCCTCTCTGCCCTTACCCGCGCTATAATTACACTACTTTTGTAGTACGGCGAGTAAAATTTACTTTTAATGCAGCATCTAGGTTTGGAGATATTTGTGCAAAGCGAATCCAGATTTCCCTCAAATAACCTGAGACACGGGTGTGGCAATCCTGGTATCAATATACTGATACCAGATCAACTTAACTGAAAATTCCCAGTCTGTTAAAATGTTGTCTTCCTTTTTACAGTCTGAAACTTGCCGCGTAGCATCAAAATTTGCACTAACTTGAATATAACATCAACGTAGGGCGCGACATACACATAACTGGTATTTTCCGCGCTGGGAACTAAATTCTATAACGCGCGTAGTGAAAACACGCGTGAATTTCATGGTTCAAATTTATCGGCAGTGTTTCCAAATATCGCTTTATTCATCGCCAATCGGTGAACTCCGGACCAAAAAGTCTACCATTCACGGATTTATCAGTAGATTATTTGACGGTTCATCGAAAGCAACCAATCAAAGAGACGATGTACCTTAACTATGTAATAAACTCGGGCCGCGTAAATTTACCGACTTCCGTCTCCGTATATATTGTGTCTCGACGCCCGACGAACTGGAATTAGTGGGGGAGTGTCTAGAATCATTGTACAGGAGTTTGTGAAGACAGTGTACAGTCACAAAACATGACTTAATTTCAGATACTTAATTTCTGTGTGAAACTTCATTAAAATGTCGGAAAAAGCAGTTCAAAGGGAAAACTGCCATCGTATGATGTGAATTTGACCTGATATAGCACACTGAGTACGGTGGTGTAATTGAGTTATTGCCGTGCCACCGACTTCCTGGTACGAATTCTGTTTAATGTCGGGTAATTTCTGCCTGAATTTTCTGCGTTATATTCGTCTTGGTCTGACAACAAGTTTCTAGACCGAAGTTTGTAATCATGGAATATTATTCGTACTGTCTAGACCAATGTATATCGGTACGATCAGCGATTAGATGAACCAAATAGTACAACCACACTGGTTATGAGTGTTATTGACTGATAACACTCTCAAACTTCTTAACTTTGCCAGAAAACACCACCAAACTTCTCAACATTGCTTGACATAAAGAAGGATTCGCACTGACGCACATACAATATGCATTATAGACATTCTTACAAACTGTCTGCTGCATACTAACACAGCTCTGTCTCAGACACAAGCGAGTCGGGATTAATCTACTCTCTGATGTCGGCAAGTGCTATCCATGGTGTTGTCAACTCCTGTTCTGACGGTGACATTTACATGTGCGGTTGTAAGGAGATGGACAACGCTCCAGCACCAGACAAAATAGGCTGGACATGGGGCGGGTGTTCCGATTCTCTTGATAATGGTGAGTGGAATTTCACTCAGTAAATTGTACATTGTTCTGATTGGCGTGGGGTGATAGTCAAACAGCAATGCACTTAGGAAATAATGGTATACTTATAACAGCGTTAACAAGCATAGCCGGGAATTGACAAGCCATTACAAATGTACAGTTATCCCCCTATTCAATCGCCACGTGTGTCCTCAGCTATTGTCGAAAGAACGAGAAGGTTTGTCGACAGTCCGCATGTTACACGAAATGAGTTATCAGAGAAGATAAAGAAACATAACAACCGGGCAGGATACTTGGTAAGATCCTATTTTCTGTAGACAGTGCGTGTTCCCTTCGAATTGTATCTGTTGTCTCAGTTCCCTGTCTACATGACTCTCATCACCTATCAGGCTGTGAAAAACAACGTGAAGCAGATCTGCAAATGTCAAGGGCTCTCAGGCTCGTGTACGATCAAGACGTGCTACGAGCGCATGCCGGAAATGGACGATATCGGGGGTTACCTGATGGACAAGTACAAGTGGGCGCTGCGCGTCATCGAGAGCATGAACGACAACACGTGGATCCTGTACGACAAGACAGATCGGGCTCCAGCTCAGGACGACATCGTCTACTCGTCCGTCACAAACATGGACTCGTTCTGTCTACCGAACGAGGTCGTGGGGAGCGTGGGGACGGAGGGGCGGGTGTGCCAGACCACGTCCATACGGATGTCAGACTCATGTAACAACTTGTGTTGTGGGCGTGGCTTCATGGACAAGATCGTCAGCGTCATATCGGATTGTAACTGTCAGTTCATATACCACAGCATAGAGATGAAATGTACGAAGTGTACAAATGAGATGGTCGAAAAGATCTGTTTATAGAAGTGGGTGTGTGCAGGGGCGAGTGCGCCTGATTCAACCCCACCAACACAATGACATAGTCCCCATCAGCTGCAGAATGCGCTAACATTCCACCGCCATCACATGAAGTAGAGCCATCAGAGCCGGTACAGAGCGTCGTAAGTGAGCCACTTCCCGCAACTGACAAAGCAATACAAAGACTACTGATTCATGATTATTTCACAATGTTTTTATCTGATGCATTAAATTGTCGTATTGAAAGTAGATCGTGAACAACTGGGCTGGAGTCACTTCTTTAAGTGAGTGCGTATAATAACTGTGTGTGTGTATGTGTGTGTGTTTGTGTGTGTTTGTGTGTGTAACTGTAACCCGTCAAATTATGTGAAATCAGTGGGTTGCAATTAGTGTAACAATGTAAATGTCATACGTGTATTGGAAGCACAGTTAGATATGTTAGATTAGAGATATGTTTGCAGTGTGTCATTGTGTCAAGTGGTGTCTCTAGCCCTTCAGAGGATCAAGTAGGATTTTGGTAATTCGATTTGTATACTACACCGACAATAATAACTGCAGATAGTCATACATCATTAGCAGCACCGTGAAATGTGTTTCTCGATTTGTATTTGATTCGTATAACAGCTAAATTGAGGTAGGAAATCGCAAGTTTGCTGCATTTGTCCAGGATTTTCTGAAACTGAAACATATCGATTGTGATACTTTGAAATTTCACTTGGCGTTTGAGAATATTCTACACTGAGCACTTCAATTTGGAAATTGAAAGTAAGGTTATGCGTGTACAAGCAGCCGTAATGACGATATTTAGTCCGCCTAATAATAATAATTATTCAATCAATATATTTGAAGTTTGTTACTAACAATGAACAAACCTTCACACCTACGTCGTACACATTTAACATTGAATTCTCCATACCCTTATGTACGTAAAAGCAGACTCAAGCTGGTGTTTGTGCGAGAATATTATGTAGGCGTATCTATATCTGTTTTTTCCCTCTTCACTGACAGAGGATATCAATTTTTATTATTTTATTTTGTTAGTTGTAGAATACAGTTCTAAAACAGTTATTTTTCACACTATTGATATTACTACGCCACCGGCACATGGATTGATACAGGGACAGCTGCTTCACTTTATGTTTGAGTTTCGGAAAGAAGATGAATTCTGTTCAGTTCTAAATCATGAATTCAATTTCTTAAATAAGAGTACATTATATACGAAGTAGATGTTTGGATGGCCTGATTCGTTATATCACAATAATGTATATTGATTTCGATTTGATACACCCGTTTGTAAGTAAACTGTTATATAAGTGAAGCTTTCAGAGAAGATTTCAAAATTTTACAGGGGTCCCATACCCATTTAAACAATGTGCGCTTTATACTTATAGTTTATCTGCGATTCTCAATATTTCATACTTATAGCTCGGCCAGTCGACCTGATTCATTTATATTTGAACTTTTATTTGAATCGAATTTCAAAGCTGCTTTTATAGTGCTGACTGCTGCTGTAAATGTTACATATGGGCAGACATTGTGACATGGCAGAGACGATTATAGTTTACACGTCACACGATCGTGTATTATATTGCTGAAAGTGAAATCCAGAATATAATCTGGAATCTTAATCATTCGTTCGCGTTCTCAAAGCGTTTTTGGTATAAGTAATCAGTAATACTAATAGTATTACATTTACTATAAGTATAATTCAAAAAATTGTAGGATTACTTCAGAGTCCGGACTCCCTCCTCATGAGTCATGCTCCCGACAGATTGACGGACAGATTGTCATTGAGATAACATCCGGCAAACGCCTCCTAATCCTATCTGACCTTGCCTGTCAGATCGAGTCCATGTTTCCGGCAAAATTGTGACAAAAATGTGACAAAAGCTGAAANATTTGTCACAATTCTACTCGGAAACATGTTCTGGTCAGATCATGTCTGATTATCTGACATGACCTCTGTTTCTCAGAAGGCGCGCGCGCGCGAGAAAAATGAAAAACATGTGCACACGTTGCGCGCCCTTGTCAGATTTTATCTGACCTCAGTTTCTCGCGCGCGCGCGAAAAACAGGTCAGGTAACGCATTTGACAAGCGCGCCCCTGGCCCTGTTCAATTCCACTCAGTGAACATGAACTGAAAAGTGGTCCATACCACGCGACAGAGACGCGCGCGGAGTATTTGGGTCACGCAGCGCGGGCAATTAACATGAACACTAGAAAAACATAAAGGCTAGGTCAAGGTCAAAGGTGAGATTAAAGCTTAACTTACTCGCGCGCGCCGCGCGGCGGCCTTCAGCTTCGACGCGATGACGGCGCGCTCGCGCGAGAAACAGGTCAGGTAACATCTGACAAATTAAAGCTGACAACGATATGCCAGGATTTCGCGCGCACGTGCCTAGCCTGCCATCGCTGATCGCCAGGTAAACCTGATCAGATCATGTCTAATTCTATCTGTCCTGTTCATGTTTCTCGCGCGCTTTAACATTTAACCGAACGCGAAACAGGCCTTCGATAAAGGCGCGCGCGAGAAACAGAGGACAGCTGGACAGATAACATACGACAAAAATACAAACAGCGACAATAACTTCTAATTCTGAACCACATAAGAATAAATTAGAGTCGGACACAATCACACATTTCGCAGGGAATCGTAAATGCACATTGCAACATATGTGGATACCAAATTTGAGCACTCAGGTAACGTGAAAAGTAAAAGTAATACTATATAGAAGTAGATTGTTGATAATGATATAAACTTGAGGTTTGCGTTGATTCAAAGTGTCGAAGGGGGTATGAGTATCACATTCATTTATCAGATTGGAACTGGGCGCAGGATACCTAAAGAGTTAAACAAAAACCTAGAACATCTACGTTTACAATCAGAACGTATGCTGTAACTTCGCCGCTGAATTGAGAGTTGGTGAGTTTTGGAGCAACTCAAATTCGCTGACAGGTTTTGGAGGGGATTTAGAATTAGAGGAGGTAACGATGGTCTCAGTCATCGTTGGCCCTGACCCACTGGGACCCGAGCCCCCAGAGCTGGGGCTCTCTGGCTTTGGACTCTCAGGGCTCGACTCATGGATCCTGTTGTACACTGACATTGCCTGGGAGGGAAGGGATCATGGTGGCAGATAATCGACAGATGTCAGTGATCCAACTATTGCACTCTGAATACTATAATATGTAATAGTTACACACAAGAAACAAGGATATACCTGTGCAACCATTGAAGCGGAATTGTTCACATCCGATGGGAGGAGTATTGTGGTGCTCTCCTTAGCCAGCTCTCTAAATGCAGACATGTACTGTTCTGCTATAGCAAAACCTGCAGCTCTGTCACCTTTCTGAAAGTGGTGGGCGGCATCAATATCGGGTAAAATAACAGGAAGAGTGTGTGAAAATCTTTCAGAGAGAGTGAGGGATAAGAACACTATCTGAATCAGGATCACACACACACAGACACACAGACACACACATACAAAGACACACACAGACACACATATAGACAAAGACACACATAGACGACAGACACACAAACACCCACACCCACACACACACACACACATGTGACACCTGNNNNCACACACAGACACACAGACACACAGACACACAGACACACACACACACTCACGTTCTGTTCGATAGCTTGTGCTATTTTCTCGATTGCAGCTGCCCTCGCTTCTGCTTGTAATTTCAATGATTCGGCCTCTCCCATGGCGTGATTCACTTTCTCTGCCCGGATAGCTTCAGACCGGAGAATTACACTCTGCTTCTCTGGAGATGTGAAGTGGATTACAATTGAACAGATATCAGGGCTTAATTAGTGCCTCATTACATCAGACTCGATTGGTAATAGAACTCGAAAGTGCCTCGCACTATAACAGCATATTTCGACCATCAACTATGATCCACCTAATAGTGGATGACTCCATAAACACAGATACCCTGAGCTCAAGGGGTACTTACCTCCCTCAGCGATGTTTATCTTGGAGGTTTTCATACCCTCGCTCTCCAAAATGTGAGCTCGTTTTTTCCTCTCCGCTTCCACCTGCATCTGCATGGCGTGTTCCACGTTTTGGGGCACAATGATGTTCTTAATCTCGTATCGGAGACACAGAACACCCCACGATTCGGCAGCATCGTTAATCGCCGCTGAGAGAACGGGTTTGTGTGTGTGCGTGTGTGTGATTAGCTATCACGCATAATCACTAATTACTGATTAGGTATCACTGATTTGTTGGGTTACTACTAACGGGGTAAAAAATGCCGGATTCATATCTCAGATCTAATATCACGTAACATCACTTACAAACAATCTGCTGGTTGAGCATCTCTCGCTCCTGGAAAATCTTGTCAAGAGTCAGTTTCCCGATCTCTGACCTCATGGTGGTCTGAGCGAGCTGACTCACGGCGTATATGTAGTTCTCTATACCGTAGGATGCTCGATATGGATCGACTACCTTGATGTACAGCACACCGTCTATGTTGAGAGTAACGTTATCTGACGTAATGCCGCTCTGCGATGGAACATCCATCGCCATCTCCTTCAGACTCTGAGTATACGCGATCTTCTCAAGGAAGGGAACGACTATCTGGATACCGGCCTCGGCTGTACGGTGGAATTTCCCAAATCGCTCGATCACCCAGACCTTCTGTTGCGGCACAAAGTTGATAACCTGAAGTTGATAGGGTATCACGTGTCAATACATAACGTTATATCACGTGTTAAAACGTGGTTACTGAACACGGCTGTTGTGATCATGGGAATATTTTTACCGTGTTCATGGAAGCCATGTGCCTGGTTTGGAGGGCAGCAATATTATCCCGCGTACACCTTGCTGCTTGTCGACCCAATCTACCCACATGGTTCATCCTATCGGAATATCGGTGAAATGAAGCACAATGAAAGAGAATATATAATTGGGGCTTATTATAGAGTTCGAATACGGGAGCAAGAGATGAGGGTTTAAAGGAGAATGGTAAATGTCATTTCAGATGGATCTATGTAACATACACTCTGAATAATAGATAAAAACTGTAACATTGTGGGGTTTTCCTCTATTTAGTTTTGATAGGAAGAACAGACAAAATGCCAGTACTGAGGACGTTATGTCGCGTGAGTTTAGGTCAAATAATAAAATAGGTCAAATAATAAATTGACCGACTTCCTGAATTTATGTACACCTAATCATGAATTGTAACGAGATATACACGTGACTACGTGATAACTCTGATACTATCATTCAATGTGAATATCAACCTGAGTCAATTTAGCTGATGATTATAAATGTCATGAATTAATCGAAAATTCCGCAAAGACTCTGGCTTACTACATTTTGTCTATTCTTCCTATCAAAAGTAGATACAATCTGAGTAATGAATAACTCAAATGTGTAACAGTTCTTTGGTGGTAAACGATGATTAACACTCGTATCGGCTCAAACACTCGATCATTTGCAGCAATCTCATTCAACTCAAATTTTGTGAGAAGTAACATATACATGTTAACATATTTCATCAACTGTAACCAATGCCCCGTTCATTTCGCTTTGCCATTCCGTTTCGGTTTCTTCTCATCGTCGTGACCAGGAAGGATGGTTGAGCTGTATTGAGTGTCAGGTTTTGCTATAACTAACTTAACACCACCGCGCTTGATGCAATTGTCACATGCCCACTCAGCATCAACCTGACAAACACCAATATGGAATATCACTGATATTTGATCGGTGACTGGGAAACGGTTAATTTAGGTGAAATTCGACAGAAAACCTCTGTTGTAAGCAGTTTGTACGCATCAATAGTCATCCCAGTACATGTTCTGTGATACCAGAGTTCACAACCGCTCTCACAGAATATCCCATCGTCATTATCGCCCACTTCCTCATCACATATCCCACAAGGGTAGTCGGAGCTCGTTTTCCGGTTCTGGTAACCAGAGAGGTATTCGTCAGCAAATTCCGTCCCTCAAAAGCGCGCGCGTGAAAAACGTACGTTGTACTTTCCATGTAATTTAGTGTTGAAAATTGCTAGTTCAGCACAACCGGTCTTTAACGCGCGCGTGTAGCTTTGTCAGATTCGAGACAACATCACGTGCGAAATCCATGCGAAATTGGTAACACAGGAATTATTGATCTCAACTCACCTTCATTCCTCTCTTCTCTATCTTTGTTTTCGGCATCCTTCCTTCACGCCATTCCTATAACAGCAAACAGTTTAGGGATACAAAAAGGACTGTTTTCTGAAATGATACTATATCTACGAATTCGTGTCTTTTTGATTACAAAATAACTCAAATGAGACGAAACATTTCGATAAATAAAACCACTATTGATTGTCTATGTACTGAACGGCACATTGCTCTCAACCGTGATATTTTCCAGGCCCTTGAAGTCGTATAATTTGAGCATTTCGTTGGTGTCAGTGTCGATTGAGATGTTCTCCATCTCTAGAGCTGATGTCTCGGGAACATAGTTATCCCTCCTCTCCCTCTCCTCCTCTTGTAGCTTGATGGAGATACCACGGACAGGGCCCTTCTGTATCCTCTTCATTAGGTGCGTCACAAACCCTGCTATCTTGTTCCGCAATCTCTTGCTGGGAATGATGGCGATCTCCTCTGCTATCCGCTTGTTTGTGTGGAAATCCAGTGTGAGACGCGTGTAGTACTTCTCAATGATGAGACGACTAGCTCGCTTCACCGTCTTCGTGCGGACACGGCCCATGATGTGTGTAACAACAGCTAGGTGTAAAGTGGTGAGTTAGTGTGTTACAACAGCTAGGTGTAAAGTGGTGAGTTAGTGTGTAACAACAGCTAGGTGTAAAGTAGTGAGTTAGTGTNAAGTGGTGAGTTAGTGTGTAACAACAGCTCGGTGTAAAGTGGTGAGTTAGTGTGTAACAACAGCTAGGTGTAATGTGGTGAGAGAAGACTAAATGGGAGCTGTTAATTGCGTCTAGATACTTCTAGACAGAGTATGATTGATGAGGAGTGAGCAAATATGATTAAGTGAGCAACTATGATTTAGATTCGAGTAAACTATCAACAATTCACCATAGACTCTGACACAACACATAACATCGGATCTCAATTCTCATTAATAAATTACTATTAAACTTTCAAATTAACATTGAATCAAGTGAATAAATGGAATCATAATCGTGCGAATGATAAATTAAAGAGCAGAGTTAAATCACCCTGTAGTTAAAACATAGTGAGGAATCAAAAATCACTGAAAATCAGGAGGCAATAAACCATTATCTGATAACATATCTTTCAACTCATTGTATTTCCTCTCCAATTCATCATATGCAGTCCTCTCCTCACCTCCCTCCTCAATCCCTTCACATTTCTTACTCACACACTTCTTCCCCAACTCATCGCATTTGTTTTTTAGCTCATGATATTCAACGGAGCACCGATCTAAGCTATCAAAATTTTTCCTGTGATTCAAACATCCTATCCTTTCCAATACATACTTCCTGGCTTCTCTCAGTCCTGCTTCAGTTAGTATGTTGTGCTGATACTCAGCTGTTATTCGAGCATATTCCTGCATCGGCGTTTCTTCTTCAGTACCAGATAAATCAACTACTTCGTCATGAAAAGATTTGCTATTCTCCCGAGAAGATTCTTCCATTTCTAGTGAAGATTCCCTGCTTTCTTGAAAAGATTTCTTGTTCTCATGTGTTTGATCATCTTCCTCCCTGTCAGCCTCCTCCTCAGGCAGAGCATTGTAAACATCAGTGAAGACAGTATGACAGAAGAGGGGTGATGTGAGTGTCATGTTGTACAGGCATGTCTCTGGCTCCGACACTCCATTGACCTGAGTATGATATTCATCAACAGAGTGTAAATATTCCCAGAGTTGGGGGATGGATGAATGGGGATAACTGACACCCACCTGTGTCGATTTCCCGCACACATGGTTTAGAATAACCGATCTAGGAACAGTGGAATCACCCTTTGTGCAATCATCTCCATCAGTGTAATGTCCAGTGGTTAGAGTGGAGTAGAGGTCATCATAGCTCCAGTGGGACCAAATTCCTGAGGAACATTCCCACTTGTATAGGTGGTGTCTACGGAAATCGTTTGTGCACTACACACATATGCATTTTAGAATGCAATGTATAAACATTAAACATGCTATAATGTAGTAAGCCAATTGCAAATTGTATACTTCAACTCTCTGTAAGTCAAGGATCAAGGGAGCTAGAGGAAGGTATTGGTATCATACAGCCTCATCAAAAGATGAGCTGGAAAAGGTGCTATTGTTATCTGCCAGTCGCAACCAAAACATAAAGAAGTGTAAATCACTCTCACCTAAAATTCCATGATAGGCATTCCACCTTGTGGCTAATTCATGTTGGGTTATGTTTTGGAAAGGGCAAACCACATATTTGTACTGTCCTTCCTGGTAAGGTCTGATGCTGAGTTTCAATCTGATTAAATCATGCTCTTGTTTAACAAATGCTAAGTTGAAAATATACAAATCATGTTATTTTCAATTCAAATCATGCTGTTTCAATTCAATTGAGAATCAGTTACAAATCAATCTGAGCAGCTTCATACCTAGGACTATCTCCCTATGAAGCATAACTGAGATAGGGTAACATAATCACCTCATGTTCATAACAGCTTCTAATAATCTGTCTGAGAGCAGAATTTCCACAAAGTGATCTTGGTAGTCTTGATGGTGTTAACTTATATGATGAGCTCCTACCACTTTGGCCTGAGTAACCAAGATCTTCATCAGAATTCATAGGAAAATAAATCTCCAAATTAAAAGAGATTGACAAGTATCATTGCTTTCATACCTGCCTGAGTCAGAGAATTTGATTCAACTACTTTCACAACAACTTTGTGACTTAAGCTTGTTTGAATACACAGTAAAGCAAGCCATAGGAACCTCATCATTCCTAAGCCATTATTGAAGTCAAGGATCCATGTATTGAGAATTTCTTGTGGTCCGTGATACCATTAATTGTGGACTGTGATAATAGTTGTTGCCTACCATTGCAATAATTGCTGTCAAGAACTTCATTGCATGCGCGCAAAATTATTTGCAGACAGCTGGGCCTACCATCTCCAGGCAAGTAAAATCATTTCGAAAAACAGGAAACAATAAACCATAGAATATTAAAATGAAACACAATGCTCACTTATAAGCTGTAAACAGCCAACAATGGCAATTGGCAACAATGGATACAGTATAGTGTATAACCAATACAATGCAGCACATACTGTTGTGCACAAGCAGCATCTTTCTAATAGAAGGCTCAATCTATTCTTCCTTGTTTGAATCCCTTGAATCCACCCATGATCCATAATAATATTGATAATGATACAGAGCTGCAAATTACCAATACCAAATAAGGGAAAATTACTGTAGTTTAAAGTGAAGGTATATGTAGCACTCACTTGCAGTTGTTCAGACACTCATATTTTGTTTTGCTAACATATTGCCATTCTACCAGTACCATTGTTACTTCTATGTGATTGATGCAACCGGATTAACTGATGGTTAGATCTTCACATGGGTAAGCAATTATAGTCACACTTGTGATTCCAATTCTCACATATCTGTCACACACACAGAAACACACATGTGTACAGTACACACACACATACACAGAAACATTGGCTGCATTACACTCAAGAGTCTGTGAGTGCATGTGTGTCAGTGGATGCAGTATGTGCCCATGAGTGTGTCTGTGTTGTGTGCTTGTGTGTGTTCATTTAATGCATATATGTGGCTGTGGGCCACAATAACAGTATTCAGTACAGAAACACATGTACATAAGGTGTCAAGGTAGGGTATTGATAGCTCTTTTAGATCGACAACATAACGTAACACTGTGTCCTGAAAGTACGTTTTGTTGCATGAATTCGAAAAGTTGTCACGCTCAATGGATCATGCACAGATTTTTTGGAGTTATTAATAGAATAAATTACATAACCACTTACACAACATAAGTAGTAACTTATCAAACTACTTATTACAATCAAATTTGAGAAGCGAGGGCCACACTTTGTGGATATCCTGAAGAAGAGACTATAATGTCTTGAAACTGTCAGTAGATTTGTGGTGAAAAAGTGTGTGGGTTTGATTCAATTGACTTTGTATCTCTGTCTACAATGTCCAATCATCTGAGCCTTAAGTAGTAACAATATCACAATGATTAATACAAGATAAATGCACAGATTCAAACGATAGCTACAATGCAATCACTGATCAGTGATCGGTGTGATCACTTTAGCTTGATTAATAATCCCAGGTTGACGGGTTGCTATCCTGTGTAGTACATTATAATCAATGATTTTGATCAATAACTGTTCCTGCATTGCGTTGCAATTGCCCATATTGCCCAACCTGTCGCGCCGCGCACAAAGTTTTTCCTGATTTTGAATTTTCAGTTCACCGAATGAAATAAAAGTGCGCAACGTGTGCACATCAATAATTGTCGATCAATGATAGACCCTGTCGAGAATTTGTCTTTGCGCGCGCGCGCCGCGGCGCATGAAACTTATTCTCAGAAGCGGCTGACGCTAGCCGCGCTTCGCAATTTGCATCAGCGGTCAATAACTATAATTCTTGTTTAATTAGAAATTAACGATCGCGCTGTATAGTAAAAGGCTTCCATTCATCCAATTCCGATCTCATGCTGTCGCGCCGCGCAGTCTCTGCTCTCACTATCGTTTCCACAGATGAAGCTTCCCACCGGCGCGGCAAAAAATCATAATTCCAAAATTTTCCTCTATCATGGATCATTCCAATTAATTCCATCTTTGCCTTGAATAACAGGGATCTGGTACATTCGTGATTAGTATAGAACAATTTGACTGTTCACACGTTCTGTGACCCGAGCCTTACAAGTAATACAAGTACAAGAAGGTTAGAAGGTAGCTTTATTATAAGCTGGAAAATTTTGTTTTGAATGGGCTAGTATATACATCAGGAAATGCGCTTGCAGATTATGAGTGAAGTGTGTGTTGCTATGGCAANAGATGATAGCAGGAGTACGTGGGTGAATTTCATCACGAGCTAGGGGGAGAGAGTCGGGCAGAATCCAGAACTCAGAGTCCAGAGCTACCTTCTCGGTTTTGTAGCAACAAGTCTCCCAGTTCCCAAGACCAGAGTCCTCAGCACTTTTGGGACTTCAGAAGGAGATCGAGATGCAGGTTTTGTTCGAGACTTCAAGCTACCCGTACAGGGAGTAGAGGGGATCACCAGAGACACTGTACCGCCATCTGCACAGTGAACCTGGAGCACGGTCTACACAGTCCACATGTTATGCTGTAAGTGTCCAGACCTCAGTCCTCACGTCGACCTCTACAACTACCCCAGCGGAACAGCCTCAAGCATCGAGGTGCAAACAACAGCTCGACTGCACGATCGACCAGTCCCATCCATCACTGTACATCATGAAAGTCCCTGATATCACGGTGGCAACAGACTCTCACTCATAGCTCGGTTGTTATTCTGTTCACGTGTCTGCTTTGGCTTCTCCACCCTCATCAATGTGACACTAAGTCTCGGGCTAGAACACTCACATAAGGACTTTGATTTGTTATTTTATGCTACACTTTATTATATTTTTACCAAGCAAGAAAATCAAAATAACACACAAAAGAACAACCTTTTTCATTACCTTTTTTATATCATTGTTTTCCTTGGTACCAAATTGATCAGAACTATAAGTGAGGAGTCCTTGGGTCGATACCCCTATCCCTGAGTCATGCTCTCACTGACTGCTATGCAACACCTCTGACCGCTACAAGGAGCCCTTTTCTTCCATCCGAAATGAATAAATAACAGTAGCGTGTCCTCGTGAGAGTTGCATATCGTTATGAGCGACCCATACTCTTATGGATGACTTGTTACGCCCTCACCTGCTAACCTGGGCCTTAACGAGGGTTGATAACATGTACGCCCAATAGAAGGAACCACAGTGAGTGCTAAGGATATACAGTGAGTGAACGCTCAGTAGAGGGGAGCAGAGTGAGTGCTAACCTGCATACAGTTATTTGTCTTATATTTAGCTATGTGGTTTAAGCTTGAGTTTCGAACCAGTGTTTAATGAGCTCATTACACACTGCTGAAGTGCCACGTGATCTGATAATTACAACGGTGATATACCACTTGACCCACACACATACTGAAATGATGCATTTGGACTTGCAGTCTGACTGGCGTCAAGGGGCAAGAATTCTAAAAATGTCTTGATTACACAATCAAGGTCAGAACCCCCGCCCCCTCTGTAATCAAGCGTAATCATTTGGATACCCCCTCCCCCTGGGCTGATTACGTTATATGTGAACGGTCCCATAAAGGAATAAGGCAAAGTGTGAAAGTGGTTCTGCTGTTTGCAAATAACTCGACCAAATGGAGTTAAAAGACTGGGATTTTTTCCAAGGTGGTAGGAAAAAGGATCAAATACTTTAGATTTTTGATTAAGGTCTTAGATTTTTTGTTATGGGCGTCGGAAGTTTATGGAAAAGATGCAAAAATCAAAAATATGATGTAGCAAAAATTTGCATTTACACCATTGCTAAGCGATTTAGGAGTTGCTTGTGTGAATTAGATCCTCACCTACAGATGCGCTTCATTTGGTTGTTTCTTTGTTTTGAAACGTTCCAATTTTGATTCTCATCAATTCAATCCATTTTTTGATTCTTTATAATATTCACTGCAGCACGCCTACTTGACAGGCGTTCTAGTATGCCTATTATAATTTGGCATTCTCTCTTCTATCATGGAGGTTTTTGTGTGTTCACAGCATACTACGTGTTGCTATGGAAGCGTATGAGTTTTACTTGCAAAAAGAAGTAGCCTGTAGGCTCATTTCTTATGGTGNAGCAGATATATGTGCATTGTAATTCTGTGTATGAATACACTTTTATAATATGTGATAAGTTTCTGATAAAAATATACAGTCTGAGTTTGGTCTCTACGAAAATATAATCGTTTCACATCGGCAGCTTCAACCGTACAAATTGTTGCCGTCCTCTCGTCTATACCCTGAATCCTTCTCTTCACTCTAGGTCGATCCTGCGATATCATATTCATCAGGAAGAGCAAGAGAAAGTACGTGAACAGAGTGCTGACACATCCTGTGGATGTGCTTTTCACTGCCAAATGTTCTCACGTTTTCCAAAGAAGGAAAATGCGGGACCAGAACATGTCACAATTGCAGCACTTGTCAGAAATCGAAATACATATCGAGATACAGTGTGATTTTGATTGTTCAACATGGTTGACATTGACATCGTTGGATGATAGATATACGGTCCTAATTGTTTTTGAAGTGGGTAATGACATCATCATGACATGATGACATAGTGATGGCACAGTAACAAATGTAATGCCTCAAATGTGAGTGATATAGATTGCAAATTGTTTGGAAGATACAGGCATGTCATGAAACTACATGTCCGACCGAGTATGACCGTTGAGATGATTTTCACTGTGGCTGCATTTCGTCTATACTGCGAATTCATGGTCCGCACTAGTAAGTACTAAGTACACATGTGCAAGCAGTGAAAGACGTTATATATAAATTTGTTTGTGAAATGAACAAAATATCTTTTCTTACCTTCCATCAAATCCTCGCAAGCGAAACATGCTGGAAAACACTGCTGACAATCGAGTAACAGTCCCATCACCTGAGAGAGGAAGTAATATAATTCGTCCATTGTCGATAAACCTATGAAATAGAATAACAATAGGGAATGGTATTGCTGGGGAGGTGTAACAATTTTTTTCAGTCACGTGAAACAAATTCAACAAATGGAAATCATGAAACACTGTCACGTGATCAAATTCATTAGGGAATTGGGAACCCTCCCCAACAATACCATTCTCTATTCCCTTCAACAAATTTGAGATCCCCAATAGAATCTTATGATAACGCTCTCTTTCACAGCAATTCCCTACTTTGTGAGATTGATAATATCAGCAGTACCATCCTCTTCCTCCCTCTATCCTCCTACCCCGTTGGAGAATCAGAAAACAACATAAAGCTAGGAACATGTACATTGTATCACCCGTGATCACCCGCGGTTAGAACACTGCTCAACGATGTTGGGTTAGATAACGGTCATGTGAGGCA
>CAMPET010000140.1:131922-150413 GCA_946803715.1 Beroe ovata
GGGGGTTGGGCCCGTGATTACGTAATATTTCCCTTCTGAGAGGGGGGTTTGAGCCATGATTACGGATGATTACGGAGGGGGGGGAGGGGGGTAAAAAATGCCGAAATTTTGATTACGTAATATGTGAACGGTCCCTTATATATAAATTTGTTTGTGAAATGAACAAAATATCTCTTTTTACCTTCCATCAAATCCTCGCAAGCGAAACATGCTGGAAATCACTGCTGACAATCGAGTAACAGTCCCATCACCTGAGAGAGGAAGTAATATAATTCGTCCGTTGTCGATAAACCTATGAAATAGAATAACAATAGGGAATGGTATTGCTGGAGAGGGGTAACAAATTTTTTCAGTCGCGTAAAACAAATTCAACAAATGGAAATCATGAAACACTGTCACGTGATCAATCATTAGAGAATTGGGAACCCTCCCCAACAATACCATTCTCTATTCCCTTCACCAAATTTGAGATCCCCAATAAAATCTTATGGCATATGATAACGCTCTCTTTCACAGCAATTCCCTACTTTGTGAGATTGATATCCTTTTATTTCGGATCAAATTCAGAGGAACATTTGCTCCCTGTTCCTTGCGCAGGTTGGGTGTTTACTTTATCTCTGTTTCGCAAACCTATAGGGGAAATGAGTGTCTTGAAACAGAAAATGATCAAGTTCAACTTGAGCAAATATAAATGCTGTCGAACGGACAGTGCTTATCCTGCAATATCATAATTGGTGTGCTGTCAGGTGTGTATCTCACAATCACTATAGCATGGATAACCTTGCAAACAATAGAATGGTGAATGCTATGATGGTAAGTATGACGGTAAATTTTAAATGATATTTTCTGACTTCTCCAAGATTCACAGTTCACACTGTAACTTATCTAAACTCCGCTTGCTAAACTAAAAACCTTTTTCAGCACACAGCATATGTGGAGTTATCAGGATGCAGGGAAGAGATGAGAAAATTGGAACATAGATTTGATCACAGGTCCCGGTATAGAACAAAACTCCATCCCTCACACATGAAGGAGTAAAAAGAGAATGCATCCTGTCGGTACTGCCAAAATTGAATGATATCCCCAGTACATAGCAAAACTCCATTCCTCAGCTATCATGGAAGTATAAGGAGAATATATCATATCGGTGCAGTGAGAATAGTATGTATAAAGGAACAAGAAAACCCGCCCAGATTGCGTATACTCCGTCTGTGATATGTGAGGCGAGAGCTTACACACGTGGAATTTGGCCCAGTACAGATTTACAACCCACTTGTTTTGAAATGACGAACACAGCTACGATTCCAAAACATGCAGTCTCACCTACTTGCTTGAGAGGTCAATAACATCATGCCAAATGCGTTCCTCCTCTGGAACTTTCCCATCTGAGAAAGAGGGATATGAACTTAGAGTCAGACAATCCGACAGGTAGAGAGGAAAACAACCTGTTGACATCTGTTCAGGTACAAGAATTGGAATTTCTGATAACGCACAGATGCAACAAGTGAAACAGTCGTTGTTAGTGAGTTAAAAACGTTTCAGTGTGACATGCACCATCTTCAGTTCTGTAAATATTTTTTATGATGACATATGGGGCACATTAATTCGTATATACTCTCACTCTTGGGAACCTCCAATTAGATTGCATAAACACCCAGCATCCTTTGTGACTTCAGGTGGTTCGGTTCATCTGATGAAAGTTACTTATCAAACTATTGCAGCAGTGAAGAATGACTGTTATACAAACAATGCAACAACCAGACTTCTCTTCTACCCACTTTGTCTGCTGCATCATGCCTATTTGGTGGTGCACCAAGGTCCTGGTCAGGTGCAGGGAGTCCAATTTCGGTACCTGAGAGAGTAATACAAATGAAATTGCTTGTGGTGAAACGTAAAATGGCAGACAGTGACATTGCTCACTTCACCTGGTACTTCTACCACAGGGTTAGGGACATCCTGTTGTGCAGGGGAAAGGCCAAGTTCCTCATACAAGATGTCAGGAAAGGCTCCAGGAAGCAAAATCTTACTCAAGCATTCTGTGATAAGTGTAAGTAGCAAATAGAAATATTGATTGAGTAGAATCTTTCTGGACAAATAGATTGTTTGATACATAATCCAAGGTAACAAACTTGATTGTTTGAAGAACTTTGTTGAAAAGTGCCTGCAACAAATTTTGCTGGTTTTTGATCCATTCTGAAGAATAGCAGACCATTCTGCCCTCATGGTGAACAGTGTAGCTTTGTCAGTTCTTGCTCCACACACCAAACAACGCTTTGTCATATTTAGAGAACTTGCAGATAATTTTACTGTTATCAAATAGTGTCATCTCTCACCTTTCTTATGACATAGGAAAATAAATCAAATATCAAGAATGATGTTAACTCTGCTGTTGCCTGTTGCATATATCAACTCATATTGGAATGATTCACATTGAAATAATCAAAAATCAATGGCTCTAAAATAAATAGCCTTTCTATTGATTGACATATGAAATCAGAATAAAATCAGAAGTGTAATGACAAGCTATACAAATAAGACTAAAAAGTAAATTTCATCACTATTAGATCATGTCAGAGTCAATTGCACTTCAATACATTTACTCATCCCATTCCCAGTTTCCAACGAGTCAGATATATCAATAAATTTGTAAAGCAAACGAATAAATGATATTCCACTGTGGCACTTATTATTAATTCATGACAAGTATTATACTGTGAAACTCATCTATTTCATCTACTTGAATTGCACTAATGACCACGACACTCAAAGATACTTATTTTTCTTAAAAAATAAGATATTATGAATGCTTCAGATGATTGAACATTGTAGACAGTGATACAAAGTCAATTGAATCAAATATAATTATGAATGACATTATAATTATCACTTATTTATTTTGAAAATACGAAGAATTGATTTTTAGTTTTCATTTACACCTGATACTTTACAGCTCGGATGATGACAAGCACAAAACAAAAGTCAAATGACTGCTGAAAATAAAAACATGGCCATGCATGGGAGCATAATGAAATTTTTTTGTCATATTGATATTATATTTGATCTTTGTTTTAGCCGCGCGCGCGGCTTATCAAAGGCCGCGAGATTGCGGGAGCAGGCGATGAATGCGCGCGCGCGGACAAACAGAGGTCAGAATTATCTTGACTGCTAATTGTTCATGAGTGCACTTGTTTTACCTTACTCGAGCTGAAAGCTCAAAAAAGATAAGCGCGGCGCGCGAAAGATTTGAGCAATACAGTATGGGAACATAGCTTTTTTTGCAAACTTATTTCATTTTCAGTTTTATATTTTTGCGAATCAATTTTTTTGCATGTGCAGATTTTCCTAATAAAATTATTTTGACTATCTAAATTTCTAATCAAGAATCCTAGCTTAGTCATATTTGTGATTTGCGACATGTTCAAAACTATACCTGTTATTTTCATACTAGTTGAAAAATGTACACTAAATAGTGTGCTTGTGGCTCGTTGCACCAACGCTGAATTACCATAATAATTTATTGACTGTATGCTAATTTTATTAAATCAAAGTATGATCGTNAATAAGCAGTATTTGAGATCTTTGATGACATTTATTGAAGTCATGTTTAGTACTTGATAAGTTCATAAACCTTTTCTTTGCATTATTGAAATAGGCCTACAGTAATACATTATGCATGCTTGCCCTTTCAAGGTGTTTTCTTCTTCACTGGACAGCAAGGTTCATTTGTTCTCATGATGACTAGTGAGCACTCAGGCCTAGCCTTTTTTGCAAGGAATTTCTTAGTACTTATCTAATAAGCACAAGTGAAATGGGTCACGAAAGGTCAGCAAGATATGAGTGTGGGGGCTGGTGGATCATCGATAGGTTTTGATGCTATCTTAGNGAAATAGGCCAACAGTAATACATTATGCATGCTTGCCCTTTTCAAGGTGTTTTCTTCTTCACTGGCCTGCAAGGTTCTTTTCTTCTGGTGATTACTAGTGAGCACTCAGGCCTAGCCTTTATTGCAAGGAATTTCTTAGTACTTACCTAGAAAGAACAAGTGAAATGGGCCACAGAAGGTCAACAAGATGTGAGTGTGGGGGCTGGTGGATCATCGATAGGTTTTGATGCTACCTAAGTATCAATTTTCACAATTAGGTCAGTAGGTGATCATAAAATGGTCAGAAAGAGGTCTTACCGGGGTCAAAAAAGGTCACAAAGTGCTTTCCAGAGTGTCAATATGGGTTCACAAGGGGTCACCAGGGGGTCACCAGGGGCTCAGTAGGTGGCCAAAAATGGTCAGAAAGTGGTCTCATGGGGGTCAAAAAAGTTCATATCACATATCTAGTTCCTTTATTAATACTTATCTCATTGCATGTATAGGATATATTCTCCTTATACTTCCATGATAGCTGAGGAATGGAGTTTTGCTATGTACTGGGGATATCATTCAATTTTGGCAGTACCGACAGGATGCATTCTCTTTTTACTCCTTCATGTGTGAGGGATGGAGTTTTGTTCTATACCGGGACCTGTAATAAAATCTATGTTCCAACGTTCTCATCTCTTCCCTGCATCCTGATAACAACGCATGTGCTGTGTACTGAAAGAGGTTTTTAGTTTAGCAAGCGGAGTTTAGATAAGTTACAGTGTGAACTGTGAATCTTGGAGAAGTCAGAAAATATCATTTAAAATTTACCGTCATACTTACCATCATAGCATTCACCATTCTATTGTTTGTAAGTATGAATGTTACGCGGTATGTCATGGTATGGTAAATTTCGTTGCATGGTTATATTTTATAGCACGGTTATTGATTATATTTTATTTGCAAGGTTATCCATGCTATAGTGATTGTGAGATACACACCTGACAGCACACCAATTATGATATTGCAGGATATGCACTGTCCGTTCGACAGCATTTATATTTGCTCAAGTTGAACTTGATCATTTTCTGTTTCAAGACACTCATTTCCCCTATAGGTTTGCGAAACAGAGATAAAGTAAACACCCAACCTGCGCAAGGAACAGGGAGCAATGTTCTTCTGAATGTGATCGGAAATTATAGGTAACAGGCGTGTATCAACATGCTTGATTATGTCACGCGAAGATACTGTGCAGTATTCGGCGATTTTCAATATCAATTATCAAAGCCCGGACTTATTCAATATTGCCATCTCACGGCGTGCGTGTTGCTATGGGAATAGTAAGTACAGTAGGAAGCTTGCATGTGCAAAAAGTAGTAGCATGTAGTAGGCTGCTAATTTCTCATGGTACTCTTTTGATTACGTTCCTCTCTGTTGATAGGAGAGACAAGAGTTGCACGTGCAGTTTGATGCGCACGCAATGACAGTCTGATATTGATAATATGTTTCTGTTTTGCATTGTTTGGCTTGGGTGCAGGTGACGTGTTGAGCTGTGATCGTTCTCGATCTGGAATCTGGATTTTAGCTACCTACCTCATTCAACATCTTTCACAATACGTTGCCGTTCAATTATCATTCACGCATTGATTTTCATCAGGACTTCTTGGCGGGCTCCCTATTCTATATTATAATTTGGTTGTTTGTTTGTCTTTATTTATTTATTTCTGTACGTCCGTCACGAAATGCACGTGCTGATTTTGAAGTTAAAGTGCGCGTTGCCATGGATACGTGCTACTACTGTAATAGTGAAGTGGGAGCTCATTTCTGATGATGGTGCTTTGATAACGTTTTTCGTTGATGGGATGAATGCAAGTATGTTTTGATTCGAGCAAAAGTCAAATTCCTCTTGAGTTGACAGTTGCTGCCTCTGCTTTGCAGTTATTCTTTTCGACTCATGGTGAAATACGATGTTATTTTCGATAACAATACACTATGCAAATTGAAGCGATTAACGAAAGTCTGACTACCGGGCAAGCACCATTTCCTGTTCTTATTTGAAGAAATGGCCGAATTGTGATCAAGTGCTCCTTCATAAAATTGGGTCGAATAAGTGCGCTGGATTTTGATCACAGGTCATGTTTAGCTGTCGTTCTAAAGTAACGTCCTGTTGTCGGTTCCAATGGGTAGTGCATCACGTCCACTTGGTGGGTTTTCTAGTTTTCAATAACTGAATTATAACCGCAGCTTTATCGATAATGGAGGAAAATTACGGGAGGCGGTAAAAAGGACAATCATTGTATAGATTGATACCCTCATTGTAACCCCCACAAAATGAGNCCAAACTCAGACTGTATATTTTTACCAGAAACTTATCACATATCATAAAAGTGTATTCATACACAGAATTACAATGCACACATATCTGCTTCTGATGTAACCTCTGAATTCGCCTTTCTGATCAAATATGCACTATCAACAATGTTGTTCATAGTTCGCACGCGTTATGTTGACTTGTTGCAGGGCGCGCCGCCCGCCATCTGCGTCAATATTTCGTTTATAACACTTTACAAAGGGTCTGCGCGTAATGCGCGTCGAGTTGATTGACCACGCCCGTACACGCCCAAACATGGCCGGATGAGACTTCAAATAGACTTTTTCATCATCCCTTTGACCTGGTCTTTAGGTTCAGCAATTAAAAATAGGGGGTTAGGAGGTGGGTTTTTAGGCCCTTTAAGTTGCGCGCGACCACCGCACCGAATATCGCGCACCACAGTTCCGCGGGGGTGTCTAACTGTCTAATGCCCAGTGTGCGGAATCAAATCCCGCCATCATATATCAAGGGTAGGGTAAAAGCGGAATGGTCAAACATTTGACATTTTGACCATCGCATCGATCATTTTTTGCCAATCGATCGAGAAACAGTGGACAAATCGAAAATCAAGGGATAGATCGAAAAACAATGGACATGAACAATGTCTATTGTTTTTCAACAAATAACTTGTCAGATTTCATTCGACCCTTGTTTCTCGCGTGCCGTGCGTGCACCTTCATCAGGGGCCGAAACAGGTTTCAGCGTTGGAGGAAGGCGCGAGAGAATCAGGTCAGGTAACATCTGACAACAAATAACATCCGACAACTTAAGTCGACAATCAAATTTGAATTTAGATTTAAATGATTAATTTATAATGAGTTATTGAGTCATTATTATATTCAAACTAATGTGAGGCTTGCTTCAGATGATTGAACATTGTAGACAGAGATACAAAGTCAATTGAATCAAACCCACAAATCTAATAATAATAAATAATAAAATAAAATAAGGTGGTTTATACACAGTAACGAGGAAACATTGAAATGTCATCCTATGCTCAACTGTGTGGAATAATTTAAAAACTGNAACATAATATACATTTTTTGTTCTATAGAAAGACATATTACCATTCTACCAGTACCATTGTTACTTCAATGTGATTGATGTAACCGGATTAACTGATGGTTAGATTTTCACATGGGTAAGCAATTATTATAGTCACATTTGTTTCCAATTCTCACATATCTGGGATATCTTTCACACACACACACACACAAACACACATGTGTACCGTACACACACACATTCACAGACACATTGGCTGCAAACACACTTAAGAGTCTGTGAGTGCATGTGTGTCAGTGAATGTAGTATGTGCCCATGAGTGTCTCTGTTGTGTGCTTGAGTTTGTTCATGTAATGCATATATGTGGCTGTGGGCCACAATGACAGTATTCAGTACAGACACACATGTACACAAGGTGTCAAGGTAGGGTATTGATAGCTCTTTTAGATCGACAACAAAACGTAACACTGTGTCCTGAAAGTATGTTTTGTTGCATGAATTCGAAAAGTTGACACGCTCAATGGATCATGCACAGATTTTTTGGAGTTATTAATAGAATAAATTACATAACCACTTACACAACATAAGTAGTAACTTATCAAACTACTTATTACAATCAAATTTGAGATGCGAGGGCCACACTTTGTGGAGATCCTGAAGAAGAGACAATAAAATAAATAAATAAATAAATTATTCTACAGGATTACATACCAGATATAATCTGCTCCCTTTTGTGAGCTCTACGGACAACTCTCTTCTACGAACTCCTTATTACTTGAATTAACGTCTGACAATAATGAATTAACGTCTGACAATAATGTCTTGAAACAGTCAGTAGATTTGTGGTGAAAAAGTGTGTGGGTTTGATTCAATTGACTTTGTATCTCTGTCTACAATGTCCAATCATCTGAAGCATAAGTAGTATTGTAGTAACAATATCACAATGATTAATACAAGGTAAATGCACAGATTCAAATGATGGCTACAATGTCCAATCATCTGAAGCATAAGTAGTTTAGTAGTAACATTATCACAATGATTAATACAAGGTAAATGCACAGATTCAAACAATGGTTACAATGCAATCACAGATCGTTGTGATCACTTTAGCTTGATTAATAATCCCGGGTTTGATGGGTTGCTATCCTGTATAGTACATTATAATCAATGATTTTGATCAATAACTGTTCCTGTGTTGTAGGATTTTACCCTACCGTTGGTGCGCACGATTTTCAATCCGCCCCTTGCCAGAAATAAAATCCCGCCAGCAAGGGTAGGGTGAAATCCTACAATTCCTGTGTTGCGTTGCAATTGCCCATTGCCCAACCTGCCGCGCAGAAAACTTAAGTTTTTCCTGATTTTGACTTTTCAGCTCATATTGTCGATCAATCGCGATGATAGACTTTGTCTGCTGTCGAGAATTTCGCGTCGTTTTGCGCGCGCGGCGCGGGCGCAAACTTATTCTCAGCCTTCAGCTTTGTCGGGCGATGCCAAACCGCTGATGCAAGCCGCGAGGATAAGTTTGCGCGCACGCAACGAAATTCTCGACAGGGTCTATCATCAATCGACAACCTTCTTGTCAGATGTTACCTGACCTGTTTCTCGCGCACGCGCGCCTTCATCGAACTTCGATTCGAAGGCCGAAATGTTTCGGCCTTCGATGAAGGCGCGCGCGCCGCGCGCGAGAAACTGAGGTCAGATAAAATCTGACAACAACCTTCAGCTTCGCGGCTTGCCGCTTGCATCAGCGGTCGCGGTCTAGCATCGCCAGACAACAGTTTTAGTTCATAAAATGGAACAAGTGCACGTGCGCGCAACGCGTGTGCACATCCAACATCAATAACTATAATTTTTGTAATTAAATTAGAATTTAACGCTCGCACTGTAAAAGGCTAAGCTTCCATTCTTCCAATTCCGATCCCATGCTGTTGCGCCGCGTAGTCTGTCACTATCGTTTCCACAGATGAAGCTTCCCGCCGGCAAAAAATCACAATTCCAAAATTTCCCTCGGCCTCTATCATGGATCATTCTCATTTCCATCTTTGCTTTGTATAACAGGGATCTGGTACATTCGTGATAAGAACTATTGGACTGTTCCCACGTTCTGTGACCCAAACCTTACAAGTACAAGAAGGTAGCTTTATCATAAGCTGGAAAATTTTGTTTGAATGGGCTAGTATATACATCAGGAAATGCACATGCAGATTATGAGTGAAGTGTGTGTTGCTATGGCAACTAGTGAAGACTGAGTTAGCGTGTTTGTTCTGTGGATTGCTCTGTGGTGATGAACAGTGGATCTCTGTTGCTTCCCACAACTCACAAGTATAAGAATTCCTCACTCTTATCACTCACAATCTGATATTCAGTTCACACCCTCTGAATGGTATACCTTGTGATTATATAAAATATGCATCCTTCAAGCATCACTTTATACTACTGGTTTGTAAAATATTTCGTGAGAAGTATGTGTAAAATGATAAATCAATGTATACTCAGGCTTAGATGGCTAAGAGATCACCTGATCCTGAGTATGGTGTTGTTGTTGAAACTGGTAATCAAAGTTCTGCACCACTTTCAGCTGATGTGGAAAGCTTTTCATTGGAATCAGATATTGAGAGTGATGATGAAATTGACCTGAAATTTGATGAAAATGATCCTTTCATGAAGAACATTCATCTTAAAGAGAGAGGTGTTTCCATGCGTCCTGATGAATATGATGACTCAGATTGTTCTTCAGATGAAGAACAAATAAGAAACAGGATTGGTAACATACCTATGGAGTGGTATAATGACTATGATCATATAGGATACAATGTACATGGTGAAAAGGTGAATAAAACCAGTAAGGAGGGTGATCAATTAGACAAGTTGTTGGATAGGATGGACAACCCTGATTTCTGGAAAACTGTTCATAATAAGCTTGAAGGTGAAGATGTAGTCCTGAAAGATGATGACATTGCCATAATCAACAAGCTGAAAAGTAACAAATATCCTGATCTCGGTTATGACCCATATGAACCATATATTGATTTTATTACATATGAAAAGCTGGATGTTCCTTTGGTAGATACACCAGAACCTAAGAGAAGGTTTATTCCATCTAAGCATGAACACAAAAAAGTGATGAAAATAATTAGAGCTATCAGGAATGGCTGGATAAAGCCCAAGGAGGATAAGCCTAAACAGCAGTCGTTCTATGATCTCTGGGGATCTAAGGAAGAGTCTCAAAAACATAATCCAATGAGCATGCCTGCTCCCAAACTTCCCCTACCAGGTAATGAAGAGTCTTATAACCCACCAGAGGAGTATCTCCCATCAGATCTTGAAAGGGAGCAATGGAAGAATACTGATCCAGAAGACAGGACAACAAATTTCTTACCGGAAAAGTATCCATGCCTAAGACACGTTCCAGCATATCCTCAACTGGTAAATGAAAAGTTTGGTAGATGTCTTGATCTTTATCTGTGTCCCAGGAAGATTAAAATGAAGCTAAACATGAACCCTGATGATTTGTTACCAAAACTTCCTAAACCCAAAGATCTTAAACCTTTTCCAACATCAGTTTCTATCAATTTTGATGACCATGCTGGACATGTGTATTCTGTTGATGCAAATAAATCAGGCGAATTCCTCGTGTCTGGTGGTGAGGATAAAATACTGAGAATTTGGGAAACATCTACAGGGCGACTGCTCTCTAAAGTTGCTCTTCCAGACCCCATTTCATGTGTTAAATGGAATAAAAAGCACAGCATGATCGCGGCTGCAAGTGGAAGTGTGGTATATATCATGAACCCGGGTCTTGATGACAAATTGGAGGTAGAATCTTCAAACAAAATCCTTCAAGGTTTGACTGACATATCTGAGTTAGAGTACTGTAGATGGTATCCCATGGGAAACGATAAAGATGGACTTAAAATGAAAGTTGTTCATAATCACCAGGTGAGTCACGTGACGTGGCATGAGAATGGGAACTATTTAGGTGTGACAATGAGAGAAAATGCATCCTGTTCTGTTCTTATACACAACATCACCAAAAATACAAGTCAAAGACCCTTCAACAAGTCAAAAGGTCAGATACAGCAAGTCGAATTTCACCCTAGCAAGCCTTTCCTATTCGTTTTGTCTCAGAGATATGTGAGAATATACAATCTACTCAAACAGACTATGGTAAGAAAACTGATTTGTAACATAAAATGGGCATCGAGCATGGCTATCCATCCTAAGGGAGACAATATTATTGTTGGCAGCTATGACAAGTCAATTGTTTGGTTTGACCTAGACCTCTCTGTGAAGCCTTACAAGAGTCTTCAGCAGCATCAAGGGGCTATACGGAATGTATGTTTCCACCCCAGATACCCACTTTATGCGTCCTGTTCAGATGACTGCTCCACTGTTATTTCCCATGGCATGGTTTATAATGACTTGGTGAAGAACCCACTGATAGTGCCAGTGAAGGTTCTCAGGGGCCATAAAGCCACTGCAAAGTATGGTGTTCTCAGCAACGTTTTCCATCCTCAGCAGCCATGGATATTTACTGGAGGTGCTGATGGACGGATATTGTTGTATGTCTGAAGAGTGATGGGTGATGACCAACCTGTTTATGGGCATGAAGACTGTTCAACTCTCATGATCCAAGTTTTGCATTGATTCCAATCATTTTAACAATCTATGACTTTTAACTTCATTCATTTCTGTATCACTTCTTCACTTGTGCAATGTGCATTATATCTCATCTAGGTACTTGTCTACTTAAGCGTATTTTGAGGAATACTGATCACTAGGACTACTAGTCACTATACTAGTAGGACTATACTAGTGAGGACTACTGATCACTATATTTCAACTCTATAGCTATGAAGAACGTATTCAAATGTCTACAGAGACCATGTTTAACAGCTAGAAGTCAGATGCTGATGCTCCCCATCGAGAATAGACTGTGGGACAGAACTGGTCTGAAAACTGTGGAGTGTAGATCGATCCACTCTGGTCACCAACTCCTTGCTGAGAAACGGAAGAAGTTTTCCCGCCGATCCCCTCCCAAGAAAGAACAGAAATCAGTGAGAGTTTCTATAATTGGAAAGCCAAACTCAGGTGGGTGAGCCCAAACCCAGAAGCATGTAGAAGCTAGTTATTTCTAATTTGAGTTAACTGTGAATGATGCAACACCCAGATTTTTCATTGTTAACGAAACTTCTCACAGGAAAGTCTACACTCCTAAACTCTCTTCTCCAGCAGTACATCTCCCCCGTATCACCCATGAGACAGACTACTGTGGAAAACATATCTGCCGTGGTCACCTACGATAAGACTCAAGTCGTGTTTGTTGACACTCCAGGTACTTGCACACTCTGTTGTCACTCAAGTGAACACAATTTCGGAAGCTGACAGCTTACAGCTGAGTGTGATCTCCAGGTATTTTGCCCGGGCAGTTTAAGCAGGCACGAGGATCGAAACAGATAGAAAAGATATCTTGGATAAACTCACTGGAATACATTCACGATTCATTCAATTCTGTAGATGTGGTTATACTCATGGTAGATGCATCCAGTTCAATTAGCAAGCTATACATGACAGAGGACGTCACGAGTGTTCTAGAATCAATTCCAAGGAACATTCACAGGATACTCGCTCTAAATAAGGTCTTTAGGTACCGATAATGTTCATTTCTCACTTTCACAAGCATTGTGCCATCTCGTCCTAACATTATACCATTATTCAGGTTGACAAAGTGAGAGAATCGGCAAAGTTAAGGCACATAATAGGGCAACTGACAGAACCATTGCCTGCCATCCCTGTACCCAGTATTGCTACCAGAACAGATTTAGACCCAGGCAAACCTTACTTTATCTATGAAGAAAACAGGAAAGATGGACAACCATTCGACGAGGTTTCGTTTGCACTGTTCTATAAACTCATATGGTAAAGAATAGTTTGTCTTAGATATCGATCCGATTTCAGTTTTTTTTCTAGTCATTGTTTGAATTAAAACATCAGTGTTTTTGATCCAGGTAATAGAATTGAGTGCGCTGCGGGGTCAAAACGTCAATTATCTATGGTATAAAGTCCGACAATACGCCGTTCAGCGACCGTGGGAGTTCCCACGAGACACAGTTTCTCCGGATAACATGGAAACTGTGGTGAAATCTGTTGTCCGTGCTGAGGTGATGATATCAAGTGTTATCCTTATCATGATCAGCGTACATATTAGATCTGTAGCTGTATGAAACCTTGGTTATTCTCCAAGTTTCATGCTTTTTCATCTCAGTTGCTCACGAAACTTGGTTATGGTCAAGGTCTGAGAATAGATCACTCGTTCATCGGGGCAGCAGAGCAAGATGGAAAGCTTATTGTCGAGCATGCAATATTCAAGGTAAATAACAAGACAAAATTCGCTTCCTATTGAAATTCGCGCTCAAAGTTCAAGGTTAATAGAAGGAATTTTCAATTTCAGAAGGGCCAAATTCTACCTTCGGAGGAGTTGAATGACTCCAAAGCCAACATTGAGAAAATACTAGCCTCCAGATTTGGTATGGAGGTTGAGTTCATTCTGGTGATGCCCTGGCACAAACGAAAAGAAGACTTCCTCGAGACAATTAGTTTGGACTCTGAACCCACAATTGAAACGGTTGATGAATTCAAATGAACAACGAATCGTTTCTGAGAAGTGTTTATATTCTCTTTTTATACTCATCAATCATCATGCCAATCAATTTGTTATGATTTCATTATTCCCAAACCAAGGAGTAAGGTGATGATGAAAATGATTCATACAAATGTTATCTGTTATCAGCCAATAGCGAATACCCATTTTACCTACTGATCACAATCTTTGTTGTTAGTAATTGGGGACTATGTCGAAGCTACCACGACCCAGTACCTCGAAATTGGCTAGACCTAGTTTAGCGAATAGGCAATCAGTCAGCAGGCCATCAACCAGCAGGCCATCTACTAGCAGACCGTCTGTAAGCCGGCCTTCAGTGAGCAGGCCCTCAATCTCACGTCCATCAGGTGTGTGAGACTGTGAGTATTGAGGAACAGTCACTTCTGTAAAACATTGTAAAATTGTAGCCTGTGTGACCAGAGATGATGATTCGTTGCCATTTTCAGTTGCCAGACCCTCGACAATTGGTGGTAAAACTCAGATAGACGTGAAGAGCAATGTATCCAGTAACATAAAAGTGATACTTGAGTATCTCATTGAGAATGAGTATCCCAGCGTTTTGACCAAGAAAAACCTCATGAATCCAACAGAGGCGACATTTAGAGCCATACTGAAGTTTATCATTAGGGACTTCTATCCCGATTTCGAATGTAAGAGCTTGGCTAGTGACGTAATCTACCTGTTGAACAGTCTTGATTATCCGTATCCACTGAAAGAGTCACATTTCACTCCGATTGGCAGTCCACACAGCTGGCCTCATCTGCTGGAAGCGCTGTCTTTCATTTGTAATTTGTCACGGATGATGGCGTATGAGAAGGAAAATGTGAGTCAGTTGTACACATTGAATGCAAAGGATGAGGAAGAGGCGGATGAGGAACTGAACCACATAGTCATGATGGCAAAGTGTTACAGAGAGTATCAAACTGAGTCAGGGCATCCTGATGACTATGTTGAGAAGTACTTGAAAAAGTTAGACACAGAAGGAAAGATAAATCAGTTAGAAAGAACTAACCAAAGACTTGTTGCTCAGATAGAAGTTCTGAAAGAGAGCAATGCCAAGTTCCCAGAGGCAGAAGCAGAATATCAGAACAAGTTCAACAGAGTAAGAGTTGAGAATGATGAGATTGAACATGATAAGAACCATTTCATGGAGTGCATTGCTGCTAAAAAGCAAGAAGGAGACGATGCTCAGAAAGACATTGATGAGAAGGCGGAACAGTTGGTTGAGCTTAGCGAGGAAGCTGACCGTCATAAGAAGGAAATAGTTAGACTTCAGGCTATCATTGCCGAGCAGCCCCCGCAACATGAGGTCCAGGCCAAGAAACAATTGTTAGCTGACCTCCTTGATAAGGTATGTCTGATGCATCTGATCATGCTTCTAAGGAGCAATTATTTGTGAATAATTTTTTCATGATTTTTTTGTATCTTTACGATTCCACTGAAGTAAGTTTTTCTCCCCAGACCAATAATTTGAAAGAAGAAACAAGGGTTCTCAATGACGAAATATCCATCAAACAAGTTGCTATAAGCAATCAACAGAGAGAATTGAAGGTGAGGAATTCAGATAAGTCGGTGATATTGATTTCCTCTCAGAGTATTTATTAGTTTATTTGTATGAGTTATTAACATTTTTATGACTTCTCAAGGAGAAAATGAGGAAGATGCTGGAGGAGATCAAGGTACTGATCCAAGATGAAGTGAAGTTTGATCTGGATAAGGCTATAGATAACAAGAGCATCATGCAAGCAGCTGCTATTATGGATAAACTGAAGAAGAAAATAGCCGCTGACAAAGAGGTATGATGCTCTGAATAATGATAGATAAAACATCATTGAATGTGGAATATGATCACTTATAACCAAGTCAATAATTCTGTGGCTCATCGGCACTGCTCATCAGGAATCCAGGAAGATTAGTGACCAGCTGTATGATCTAGAAATCATGAAGCAGAGTTTAGAGGATGATTTGAGGCTGTCGCAAAACTCTTTGTTTCAGGCAAAGGACATGCTTTTACAAAAGTAAATCCTCCTATATATTTTTCATTGGAATCAAAAAAGTGTAGTCGTAGCTTATTTACAAACATCAATTCAGGGAAGCAGAGTTTACTAATGAGCGGAAAAAGTTGATAGCTGAATCTGACAAGTTGACTGAGAAAGTAAAAGATACACGAGCCACCATTGAAGAGCTCAGGAAGCAGTTGGGTGAGAGTGAATCCGAAGACATTGTTTGTTCCAGAATAATTGAGGTAGGTTCATTCATTCCGCTCATGATGAATTATTGTAAATTGGTATGACATAGAGGTTTGACTTTTGTATCTACTAAAGTGACTCATCAAGAGTAGGTATACTAATTCTGCTTTACCACCAAATTTGTGACATAAGCTTCTTCTTAGGGAAAGAAGACGTTTGCCCAGATAAAAGAAGAGATCAAACTGTATCAAAGCATAAGGAAGCACCGAACAAATGAACTTCTTTTCCTCTATCAGGAGACCAATAATGAATTCAAACTTGTTGCCATGTTGCTTTCTATGTTGAAAGAAAGAAATAGTTGAAAATGAAATATGCTCTATTTCCTCTGATTGTTATCGAGAAAGAGATTTATTGAGTATCAATGACAGTGTTATCGAATGTACAATTTCATTATCAATTTTGACCGTTTTGAATTAATTATTTTTCCATTGCTATCTAATCTATGTAGTTATTTCTATGACATGGAAACGTATAGCGACACTTGCCAGTATGTTATTTGTTTCATTGCAAAGCAATCTCGACTGTTTAATCTTACATTTATAATTGTATTACTATTCTTGCCAAACAAGTTTTTACCAACTTACCAAGGCTCAAACTTCCATTATTACTCTCATCGATCAATTTGTATATTTTACAGAACGATGAACACATCAGACCACTGAGATGTCAAATAACGTGTGCTGCTGATATTGATCACCATCTTGCCCTGCTTATTGTCGTCTTTACTCTACATATATGAGAATGTCCGTCAAGTCACGAGACTTCATCAGTGAACTCAGAAAGTTGAATGTCGATGAAGAATGTCTACAGAAACTGATCGAAATTCATGAACTCTACCCTAAGTTGTCTCCATATGAATGTAAAAGAGAATACAGGATTATGAAAAATGCTGAGTTGTTCGATTCATTGAGAATAAAGGATTCGAAGCCAGCAAAACCTGTGAAACGATCCATGACAAGAGTCCCAAAAGAAGAACCAGCACCATCCTCTCCACGAAAATCAGCAAGGCTGAAATCTTTGAAAGCAGTAAATTACTACGCTGCAGGAAGTCCCCGTTATTGCAAACACTTTCGCCAAAGACAAGAGGACACAGATGACGAATCTTCCGAAGGAGCCGGCCCAGAAAGTAATGATCAGGAAAGACCCACCGGGGGGCGTAGATCTGCCAGGCTTTCTCAGAAACAGCCAGTCTATTACAGAGAAATCGTATATAAGTGACTTGCCAAGTCGCTGTGACGTATTGAAAACCTTTATTTGTTGTTTGAATTGTTTTATAGCGCGACTCGAATTATTGAAATTCTTTGTCTTGGTTGTTTGATTTATATTGACGAATTTTGATTAACAAAACTTGGCTGTTGAAACAGCATTCAGCGTTTTATGAGCTGTATTTTAGTCTAAGATAACTTATCATAGATGTTTTTATTCGTTGTTTGATCCTATTTCTTAAACATTTCTATTGTTTGTAAATATTGGAATATCGTTGGAATTATATCTACCTATTTCATATTTGAAATTTTGAATTTCCTGGGCCGATGACCGAAGTATTGTAGCAATCGTCTGTTGTAGCAATCGTCTGTTTACCAACATCGCAAACTAATGTCTTCAGTAGCATGTACCTATCGATCAGTATTATTTATGATTGAAATAATCACTCTAGCAGAATAATATGGAGGTTGAGCAAGTTAGGATTAACAGGAAACGGAAATTCGAAGAAGACAATGGTGAGTTCATACGTTCATGAGCCACCCCACCCCGTAAATGAGGACATCTCTCACCATGTTTTGTTTGGGGCTTGTGTATTTTGTCATCAGGATGTCTTTTCCTCAGATCTGAATACCAGACTTGAAGAGTTGATCAAGCGTATAGGAGAGAAGAGTCAGGAGTCGTTGGAGACTAACCTTGAACGGCTCGTGGACATATTGGACCAGGAGATAACAACGAAAAAGGACTTTATTCTCAATTCTCTTGTTAAAAAGTTCGTATAAACATTATCATTTATCAATGGTCACCCGATAAATTTAGACATGTTTTCACCCTTATTATTTGACCAGCAGCTAGCTGAATCTAATTAGGTATAACATCCACGCAGTGCTATTGATCAGCCGGAGAAGATCACGATTTATTCCACCCTAGTGGGTCTCCTTAACGTGAAGATGTTTTCCACGGGGGGAGAGGTAAGTACTAAGAATTACACACATACGTCACACATACACACACACACACACATACACACACATATACACAATCACACATACACACACACAGTCACACGGACACACACAAACAGACCCACGCACAGACACAGACAGACCCACGCACAGACACAGATCCCCCCACACACACACACACACACAC
>CAMPET010000140.1:160015-172762 GCA_946803715.1 Beroe ovata
CCCCCCTCTCTCCCTTCTCACACTCCCCCTCTCTTCCTCAGGTCTGTGTACCGTGAGGAGGTTCCCCTGTTATCAGAGGGTGCAAAGAGCAGCACGGGTGGTGCAGCTAGCCCGATGAAACAAGTTCACTCGCAACCATTCACTCAGAAAATCTCGGGTGTCCTGGCTCGGAATGTGAGCAACCCTCTTCTCAGGTTAGACTCGAATTAGAATCATAACAATCCGTGTTGAATCAATACACAAACACTCCATACAGTCATTACGTATCGACACTGTTGATATGATTGTTCTGTGGAATTTATTTTATGCAGATGAATGAGACAAAAGTAGCAATATCCTGGGAGTTCATATCAACAATTTCATATCCAGGTCTGGTGCAAGCTCGGGAATGTCTCAGAAAGCGCTGCTGGAGCTTCTTATGAAGAGCTCACAGGTCTTCAAGGAGGAATACATAGCACGTCAGAGCAAGGCACGGTGTGAGATTCTCCATCATATGACCCTACTACAGGTTCTAGCAAGTCCCGCTTTAATTGTTTGACAATAATTTTTCCAATTCTTGTTGGCCTGTCCAGTTTTCTCTAATTGTTGTCCGTCACCTTACATTGATACAATTTAGGAGCACCGATTATCCTCCATCCCTCTCTTCCCTGGAATTCTATAACTCGCTCCCCCAGGAACACCACTCGCAACACCAGGCTGATATTGCGGAGGTGGAGGCGAGTATAGCCGAGGTGTCGCGTGGAGCCACCTCCCTGAATGAGCGCGCCGCGCGCGTTTCAAAACGTCAACAGAGTCTCACTCAGCGGTAAGAAGTGACGATAAAATTCACGATACAATAGTCATACATTAGCAAAAAGTTAACGTAAAGTTAACAAAGAGTTAACATAGAGTGTTACATATCGTCAGCTATAAAACCATCTCATTAGTGTAAATGCGCAGAGTATCGCAAGTTATGAGAGAAGTACAGTACCTTCTCCCGGCTCTGTCCAGCGCGGAAGTCTCGTTCAAGGAGGAAGTCACGCAGATGTCCCGGTCCCTCACCGCACTGGAGCAGGACGCTCAGCACCTGCAGCAGAAGTTGAAGTTCCAGACTAAAACAGCTCGAGAGTTACCCGTGCTGTCGTCTGATCAGCAGACACGAGTTAGAGCCATACTGGATGAGAAGTTAGTTTAAACTGGCATGTTCTTGTGAAATTGTGCCACTTAGGCACTATGTAGTGTGTTTTAGTCATAACTTCTACACATATTCCGTTTCAGCGACTCAAAGATAAATTCCCTTGTTTCTAAGATCAAAGCTGCCAACGCTCAACTCACTTGACCAATGCTCTACTCACTGCTTGGGAAACCCTGCTGCAACGAATACTGTCTGATATATCTGACCCCTGGATGTCAAATGATTGCAATTTGTCGATTAATAAAACATGAATTATGGAGCATTCTGCATACTTTCACTTGACTGTGTTATTTTTCCTATTTTGGAGAATATTTCCATCAACTTACTCCAGCTCACAAACCGATACCGTGATATGCTCGACTCCAGAATGACCACACCCCACTCCAGAATAAACACACCTCGCTACCATAGAATGGTAGACTAGGATGCGAAATGGACGAGTTTTAGGAATGACCGCGGCACTCAAGACACTGGAATCCCTGACATTCGACAATGCGGCACTACGTGATCTTCCAGTGGATACTGTCACTGAAAATGTCCCAAGACAAGGTTAGGGTAAGCGGCCCTTAGCGAGAATATATTGTTGTTGGTATGGTTTTATATTCTGATCAGTGACCATTTTGAAATCTGTCAAATTGCGAGAGAGCTATCGCCGCGCATATGGCATATTTCCTGAGTTGGTGAGATTATTGATGAGTTGCCTGCATTTCAGTGAGGGGAGCATGCTTCAGTAGAGTGAAACCCACCCCACTGGCTAATCCTGCCACAGTGGTGTACTCAGCGAGTGCTATGCGACTCCTGGACCTAGACGAGGAGCAGTTAGACCGTGCCGACTTCCCTGCGTGAGTGCTGTGTAGTGTGTATGAGGAGGGGTACTGTTGTTCCGCTCTTATTTGCTCCTCACCCTAGTACCATCATCTTCCTTTATGATGTTTTCTGTAGTTGATGAAATTAGATGACTACCACGATGGTTTTTACAACACTGTTGGATTTGAGCCAAGACTCAGCAGTGGTTCACAGGTACCTGTGCGGGAGTAAAGCGATGCCGGGTGCTGAGTACGCTGCTCATTGTTACTGTGGACACCAGTTCGGATACTTCAGTGGGCAGCTGGGTGACGGGGCGACCATGTACGTGGGGGAAGTCCTCAACTCGCACGATCAGCGTTGGGAGGTATAGGTACTATATCAGAATATGATGATTACCATAATGCCCCTGCATAACCCGGCGTACAGGTGTACACATCGGCGTAAAAGGGGGCGGAAAGAGAAAATGGCGACTGCAACGTCATACGAAGTATTATATGACAAGTTATCAAAGTGCTGTAGATTAAAGAAATTTATTCACTGATTCTTTACTAAGACTCTGCTTCTCATTGTTCAAGAGCTGTGTTCATCCATCAATACGACTGCAACTCACAATAATTTCTAACAAACGCGCGCATTTTATTTCCGCTTTTGAAGCTTTCACGCCAATGTTCGCACATACGTGATACGGGTGGCCAATGTCCTATACTTCAAAATAGTGCTAACACCTTGTCAGATTTTATCCCACCTCTTTTTCTCGCAGCCTTCGATGAAGAAACAGAGGTCAGATAAAATCTGACATCTAAAATCTAGGAATTCACGCGTGAACTTATCCCAGATTCAGTTTAAGGGAGCTGGTAAAACTCCTTTTTCTCGGTCAGCCGACGGCAGGAAAGTCCTGCGGAGTAGCCTCAGGGAGTTCCTCTGTTCGGAGGCAATGTTCCACTTGGGAGTCCCCACCACAAGAGCAGGTTTGCATCATCCGAATAGGACTGTGGGGCTGTATTGAATGGGGGGGGTAAAATCATCCGTTCTCATACCGGGACAGGCACGTAGACATAAGGGAGGCCAGGGAGCCGCGCCTCCCCCCCCCTGAAAACTTGAATATTTAGGGAAAATTTCCCAATTCCATCGTGAGCATGCATTCCTACGGCACAGTTATGGATTAGTAGTATCAGCAAGTATTGATTTAAGACGAATGAATATTGAATACCCATTCGTCACACAGCACAGTTCTGACGCAATGGTGTCAGCAAATTCCATCGCAAGCATGCATTCCTACGTCACAGTTATACAGTGGTGTCAGCAATTTGTGACGAATGAGTACCCAATCGTCACACAGCCCTGTTTTGACGTACTGGTGTCAGCAAATTCCTTCGCAAGCATGCATTCCTACGTCACGGTTATGAATAAGTGGTATCAGCAAGTTGTGACGAATGACTACCGATTCGTAACACAGCCCTGTTATGGCGTACTCGTGTCAGCAAATTCCATCGCAAGCATGCAATCCTACGTCACAGTTATGAATAAGTGGTATCAGCAAGTTGTGACGAATGACTACCCAATCGTCACACAGCCCTGTTTTGNNNNTGCATTAGTGGTGTCAGCAAGTTGTGGCGAATGAGTACCTATTCGTCATACCTCCCTGTTCTGACGCAGTGGTGTCAGCAAATTCCATCGCAAGCATGCATTCCTACGTCACAGTTATGCATTAGTGGTGTCAGCAAGTTGTGACGAATGAGTACCAATGAGTACCAAGCATGAATGCGACAAGGCGATATATCGGAACATGTGGCTTGTGAGAAGGGAGTTTCATCGGAGATCATACGAACCACGTCCATTAAATACCTCGCCAATAGCTCACCCACCTGACTGAAGTTTACCCGGGGAGTGAAATTCCCTGCGGATGTGCATCTAACTGCTAGTGCTGTAAACCTTGGTTGCCTGGATGCGAGTAACCTTAGTAACCATGGTCAATTCTGTAACCATGGATATATCCACCTTGGGAAAATAGTCGAGTTTTCACACGAAAAAAATAGGCCACCAAAATGTGCGAAATCATTACATAAGTGAGGGTATAGTCTTCCCTCTTTCCTTACTCTATATTCTTCCTTTCGTGCGATAACGTAATATTTTCCTTCTGAGAGGGGGGGCTGTATTACGGAGGGGGTAAAAATGTCCAAATCTTGAAAAACGGAACATGTGGACACTGAACCAATGAACCACCCCTAGTGATATTTATACCCGGAATATTCCCTAACTCGTCTCTCCCTCTTGTCCGTCAGGAAGTTGTGTAGTGTCGAGTGACACAGTCGTGAGAGACATACTGTATGACGGACACCCAATCAATGAGAAGTGTACGGTCATACTTCGCATAGCTCCCACATTCCTCAGATTCGGATCATTCGAGATATTCAAATCAATCGATCGGGTACTAGGATCATCACAAGAATTGGTGTTTAGGTGACATGGGACATTTTGTCATTTCAAAGCTCGCGACACATGTCATCTCACTGTCACCATGTACCCCCAGTTGACAAGTAGGGTAGGACCAAGTGTAGGACAGACTGACATACTCAGACAGATGCTGAGATATGTCAAGGACAGGTTCTACCCAGATGTGCCTGGGTCTGGAGATGAGGAGAGTGGAGTGTTGGCAATGTTCCAGGAGATTCTAACACGTACTGCGACACTCGTAGCACACTGGCAAACTGTGAGCTCATTTCACCACATTTGTGTCTGGCGTACCATTCAATTGCTGACTAATTCCCGACACACGCATCCCCCATTCTGCTCAGGTGGGTTTCTGTCACGGTGTCCTGAACACGGATAACATGAGTATTCTCGGACTGACCATCGATTACGGACCGTATGGGTTCATGGAGACATTCGACCCTGGCTTTGTGTGTAACGCAAGTGATAAGGGGGGCAGGTAGGTGGGTATCTTAACTATTTCTCCCATAATTGTCTTTGTCGTCATGTTTCCGAGAAACATGACGACGCATGGCTGCATGTCTCTGCCTTTCCATGTCACATGTCACATGACATGACGGGGGGGATGCAACGTGCATTAATGTCAGTATTTGGAAAAATCCCAAAACTGACATTGACATTAATGCACATTAATGCACATTAATGCACATTATTGCACATTAATGCACATTAATGCACATTAATGCACATAAATTGAACTAATTTGTACCACTTTTTGACCTTTTGTTCCACTTCATGTATCTGGCAGATACTATCTNTCGTATGAGGCGCAGCCTGATATTTGCAAGTGGAATGTGAAGAAGTTGGGAGAGATGCTGAGCCTGGTTGTATCCGAGGAGGGTGTGAACTCCGTTGTGGCACAGTGGGATGAGGTGAATAACACTCGATTTGCAGTATTACATTCGTGTTACACTCATGTGTTGCACTAATGTGTTACACTCATGTGTTACACTCATGTGTTGCACTCATATTACGATGTTACGGTGTTGCACTCATGCTGCGACGTTACACTCATGTTACGATGTTACGGTATCAAACTCACGTTGCGATGTCAAACTCGTATTGCGGTGTTACATTCACTGTAACCTCGTTACACTTGCGTAGCGTCGTAACTCAATGCCCGGTAGATATGAACCCCATGTAACAACCCCTCTCCCCTCTCTTCAGATTTATGAGAGATCGTATAACGAGATGATGCGGAGGAAACTTGGTCTACTAACTGAGAGTGCAGACGATGCGTCACTATTTGCAAAGTTATTTGAGACAATGCAACAGACTCACTCCGACTTTACAAGCACTTTCTTACTGCTCCAATCTGTATCGTTTACAGGTAGCTGAGAGTGTAATCCTACCTTTATTTTGCACGCCCCTATTCTACTCTGTTAACTGAAATTTTGTTATCATTCCTATCGCTAGAAGACAGCGATACACCCATCGGTGAGTTTTGCATCATTTCCGTCTCAGATGAGGGTGATGACGTGAGAGTAACGGAGCGACTCTCAGAGAAATGTCTCACTGTTGCAGAAGTGAGACGACTCCTGAAACCGACGTTCCCCAAGTCGCAGTGTGCTGCGCTGTTGCGGGTGGGTGGAATATGTTGTTGATAAGAATGGTGTCATTTTCAGAACAATGACACCAACAGTTTCATTTCCATCTAATTACCACCACCAATTCTCCGATTCCCAGGTTGTCCAAGGTCTGCCCGAAGGAGCATTCAATCCCCTCTCCATGTACGGTATTGAGATAGGAACTGTGTTACGAGACCATGAGATGCATCAGAGTCTCGAGAGACTTGAGACGCAGACTGACGAAGAGAGAACACAGTTCTGTGTGAGTATCACTGTTACTGTCGGTATGAATGTCGGTGTGAATGTCGGTGTGAATGTCGGTGTCATTGTCGGTGTCATTGTCGGTGTCATTGTCGGTGTCAGTGTCCAAATAGTCTGTAGTCTGTCACACTGTGTCAGTGACGTCATGTTTCTGACAGGCTGAAGCGTGGAGATGCTGGATCAAGCTGTACAGAGCTCGTGTTGAACTAGACAGACAAAGCTACTCGGGATCTGACCATAGGTACGCACTACGCGTTTCAACATAATTGTACGGGAATTTTACTGTTCACAAAATAGTACATCTGTGAATTAACCGCGGTAACCAAAGTAACCACGGGTTACTCATAGCTGTGTCGTGCGTGACCAAAGTGACCACACTTCCGCAGCGGTGAGAGAAAGTCTGTTCAAGAGAAGAGTAACCCGGTGGTGATACCTCGTAACCACATTCTGCAACGGGCAATTGATAGGGCTGAGATGGGAGACTACTCTGTAGCACGCAGGTTTCTCTCGTCTAGAGTGGAAACTCCAACCACTTTGTCTCTCACAACATCTCAGAAATATTATTAGTAGTTTATAGTAGTTTATAGTAATGAATTGATTGCTTTAGTAGTGTATTAATAACTAAGTTATTAACTTTAGTTGTACCTACCTAGTCCTACAACCTACTTATAGTTATGCAATTGCATGTTCCCCAGATTACTAGAAGTACTGGAGCACCCATTTGAGAAACCTGCAGAGGAGTGGATGTCTGAGCGGGATATCGGAGATAAGGGAGCGTGTACCGTTACCTGATCCTCATAGACTCCCGGCACTGCACGCCCTGGGTGTTAACCTCCCGACGAGGGCGCTGCTGGGAGTCTTCCAGTCTTCATCTCCCCTTGACAACACTGTTTTAGGGGAGATGCTCTCTGCAGTTCTCATTTCTATGACGACACTTTCCAAAACCACTGAACGTGGAGGTGTGTGTCTGATATTTGAGAACAACTGTGAGTGTGAGAAATGGTGATGACAGACTCAATATCAAATAAGCATCAAGTGGACGCTGAGCGAAATGATCGATTGCTATCTAATTTTACTGTCTTAGAATAACTACTGCTAATCAGTACCACTGATTGTGGATTACTGGTCTTGTATTCTTGCAATTGTACCCCATTTCTATCAACCCAATTCCATAACTTACAATTCCAGTTACACTTGAATATGTAGGGGAATATATTTCAACTTTATGATTTATCATAACTTAGATGTTAATAAAAGTTATCTAACCTCTGTTTTGTGAGCATAATAAGAAAGCGTTCCCACGTCGTATTGCGTGACCCAACCTGCCGCACCGCATTACAATTCACAGAGTAGAAAAGAGGTGCACATTTTTGGGACTTGGGTTGATGACGCGATTTCGATGATTCAGAATGTGTTATTTTGTTTTGAGCTTTAAGAAGTTTGTTGTTTAGCTGGTGAAGTGGTTAATTTGATGATTTTATATTCAGTCAATTAATTTTCCTTTCGCCTGTAAGTGTACATGTGCCAGATCGGAGATGAAATTGAAAGATTTCGCCCCTTTATGATTGATGAACAATGCCTTGCCCGGCGGGCGACGATGTTTGTCAGATTTTATCTGGCCTCAGCTGTTTTTCGCTGCCGAATGTTATAATTATATTATCTGACATCTGTCCACTGTTCCTTGCGAGCGGTGCGCGCGCGCCTTAATTTCGGCTTTCGATGAAGGCGCGCGCAAGGAACAGTGGACGCGGACGGACATATAACATCCGGCAAGTTTTTCGTTGTCAGATTATATGTGACCTTTGTTTCTGATCGCACGCAAGAAACATGAACAGGTCAGGCTTGTAGGATTTCACCCTACCCTTGCTGGCGGGATTTTATCCCTGGCAAGGGCGGATTGAAAATCGCGCGCACCGAGGGTAGGGTAAAATCCTACAAACATGAACATCTGACAAGTTTTTCGCGTACACCTTCATCGAATCATTCCACATTTGAATAATTGCATGTGCATCGATGAAGCGCGCGCGCGAGAAACAGCCGCGAGCGGAGGTCAGATTATGGATTTATTGATAAATTATTAAATATTAGATACTGATAGCCCCTGTCGAGAATATGTGCACACGTTGCGCGCCCCTGTTCTACTCAGTGAACTGAAAAGTCGTAGAAAGGAGACGCGCAGCGCGCGCGCGGAGTATTTGGGTCACGCAGCGCGGGAACACGAGAATATCGTTTCGCGCGCGGCGCAAACTTATTTTCAGACGCTGATGCGCCCGTCGGGCGCATCAGCGGTTAAGTTTAGTATTGTGCATCAGTGCATTGTGTCGCTTAAAAAATGTGAAATATATTAATAGATCCGGATAAAATCTGACTAGGCGATGCAAATGCTAGGCCCGGGTGTGCACACATTGCGCGCCCCTGTTCTACTAATCTACTCAGTGAACTAGAAAGTCGTAGAGCTACGTTAGTGCGTGACCCATATAGCACATGACCGGACCCATATAGTGCGGGAGTCCCTCCGATGCAAGTTTCAGCGTGAGAGGGCTGCATGCATTTTGCCATCGTCCTAATTTTTTGAAAATTCTTAGTTGTGTCTTGTAATGTACCCACCCTAATCCCAAGTGCTCTGTGTAGGCGTCTCTCAGTAAAATTTTGAGTGTATCTACAAAATTTCGCCTACTGGTGAAGCTTCCCGTCTTCAATAAGATAGATATTAGCAATTTTACCTGCATGGGTTTTAATCCTCTACAGTTCAAGAAATTTCACTGCATGGTGGTGGACATGGAGCTGTGAAGGATACAAAACCATGCTGTTGGTGCATCATATATGATGAAGTTTTGAAAAAGCTCACTGATTCCTAACAGATACAAATCTATTCCATTACAGCTCATGTATATCAATCACACTGAAAGTATTGATCTGCTTCCATTTAATTAGCTGAAAGTTAGATGTTTCCTTGTATCATAGATCATATCAAGCTACAAACCTGACAAATACATCTCAATTCAACCATTTTTATCCTATTTGTGTGGCAGCTCAAACTTGGTAGGACCAAAGTATGGGGATTTTTGCTGAAAATCTGGTCTGGTCTCCTGTCTCTGTTTTTTGCATGGATGATGATGTCAAGGTTCAGTTGGTCAGAAGACCTTTGCAGTTGGTTTTGTTTTAAGCCCACTCAATAAAATTGTCAATACCTATAACAATAGAATATGATATTATTTCAAATTTAGATTTAATGAAGACATGAATAAGTCTTTCTTTTATGTATCACATCTCACTGTGTCCTCTGTTAGTGTTTAGTGTGAGTACCCCCTCTTTCAACTAGTGATTTGTCGGTACAAGATTAAGATTGTAATAGAGACATTCTTATAATAAAACCTTACACTGTACTGACTAATTTTACACCTCAGTGAAAAAATGAGTATGGTGTCAAAACAGGATAGTTTGATAGCTTGTAACATATTTATCATCATTGGGCTCATCCTATCCCATTGGGCGTTCAACAACTTATTTGATTATCAATATGCTGGAATGTCTCGTTTGGAATCAATATCTGGTTCAAATATCACCTTTACTCGATCAGAACATCTCACTCTCATTGGCTCTGGAGGTAATAACATTCAGGACATTTACAAAGCTCTTGGGTGGATGCATGCAAAAGACAGATATGTTCAACTGTGTCTTATGAGGCTAGCATCACAAGGACGCTTAACAGAAACATTTCCTTTTGATGAAATGAATTTGAAGTTTGACCTCCTTGCCAAGCAATTTGATTTTCAGAGCAAGAGCAAGTCCCACATTGCTTCATATAATCCAGATGGAATTGCACTTGAAGTATTGAATGCCTATACTGAAGGGATAAATCATTACCTTGAGACACATAACCGACCATTGGAATTCGTGATCACAAATTATTATCCAGAAAAATTCAAACCCTCCGATGTTACTGCATTTATGGCATTTGTGTCGTTTGTTGGGTTGAATGAAATATGCCTTGGAATTGAGAAGACAATACTGGAGTTCATTAATTCTGAAAGTTTCTCTACAGTGTTCTTGAAAGACATGTTCCAACCTCATCTAAATAACCTGACTGAGCATAATATTGACATTTTCAAAAGCATCAAGCACCTCAAATCTAATGATGGATTGAGATCTGCTTTTATACCATCCATTGTCAACAGCAATAACTGGGTTGTATCAGGTAAGGAGATTTTTAGTAGGATTTATGAGAAATGATGTTGAAATCTGAATGCAGGGAATTCCACTGTTTTTCATCCCAGGTGCACTGTCAAGTAGTGGAATGCCAATCATGAGTGGCGACCCTCATCTTGATGTTTCTAAAACACCAAACACTTTTTATGAATCTTCACATATCTTGGAGGATGGGAGGGCATTCTTTGGAATATCTGTTCCGGGTATGATCTGTATTAACGCATTTTGAGCAAAATCCCAATCTCTTGAACCATTTTCATGAGTCCAGACTGAATGATTTTGTATGCACAGGAATTCCAGTCCTGCTCATGGGAAGGAATAACGATGTATCATTCACCCTGACTTATGGAATGATGGATATGGCTGATTACTTCCTTGAGAATGTCACTGATGGTCATTATGAGCGAGATGGAGAGCTGATTCCACTGCAGCGTAGAGAGTATCTCATTGCTGGGCGGAAAGTGTTATTCTACGAAACAGCAGAGGGTCACATCATTGAACGTTATACTGAAGATTATGACAAGGACATTGAAGACGGAATCTACCTCGCGATCAATCTCCCTCAACAAGTCAATGAAGTTTCCTTCAGACAGTCATTCCTTCCCCTGTCAGAGTCTGTGATGCATGCACAAACCATGCTACCGCAGTCCATGCTCTGTTCCAACTATCTCTTAGCTGACACTGATGGTAACATCGGGTACCAACAAACAGGAAGTATTCCTCTCAGACCAACAGGGACTGGACTGCTGCCGCTACCTGCCTGGGACTCTAGAAATCTGTGGACTGGTCAGTGATTTCTCATGTAGCTCTAGTTCACACTCTCTGGCTCTAGTTCACACCTTTGTCACGATCCCCGGAAGTCATCCGAGTTGATCAAATGATTAACAAAGTCCACTACTCCCAGGTTTCTTGTCTGACTCTGACTACAAAAGGACGCTTAACCCTCCTGAGAACTTTCTTGCAACTGCAAACAACTGGATTCAAGATCCCGATAAGCCATGTGTCTCTACATATCCGGCATTACCTACAAGGATAAACAGGTTCGTTCTAAATACGTTTTAGGCAAAGTGAAGCCGAACAGCTATCTAGGTATCATGGGAAGCCATGTTTTATTTTGATAACCTTTATCGTCAGGATAACCTCTTTACTGAAAAGTAGTTCCAATCACTCAGTGGAAGACATGATGCGGTATCAGAGTGATTCCTTCAGTTCCATTGCTGACTCTGTAATTCCTCGTCTCGACCCATACCTGCCCAAATCAGGTAAAAATTGAAAGGAGTCGCCTTGAATTGTGACCCAATCCTTTGTTCCCCCTCCCCAATTTCTGGTGTTCTCTCAATTTCTGATATTCCCACTTTTCACCATTTTGGTCCTTATATCTTTACTTTTTCATCAGGGATAGGTAATGAGCTGAGGAACTGGAATCGAGTATTCAAGACGGAGTCCCGACCCGCTGCCCTGTGGTTCCAGTTTTGGGAGCTGTTCGTAGCCAATGTTAACAAGGTATTCCTGGGGAGTGAGAATGTGGATCGGATGAAGAACATTGTGTTCAGCAAGTACACCTTCACCAAGATCGCTCTGTACGGACTGGAACACGGACAAGTGGACGGACATGACATAACCCCCATTCTGAAGAGTAGCATTGAGACAGTCCTTGATCGTTATGAGGGTCTACGGTATAAAGATGTTACGTACTACTCGTCAAACAATATATTCTTCTCGGGCAAACTGCCAAAATTCCTCGGATTCGACATAGGACCCCACCCCGTGAGCAGTGGGCTGGAAGTGCTCAAGATTGGTGTTGTAACGGAGTACTACGGAGCTCCTTGTATCTTCTCACAGGTGAATCACCTTCTCACCTCTTCTATAAAATTCCCAAAATTTCATTTAGTCTAATTTAGTGTAATTGAGTAAAGTAGCAAACGTATCATAGATACGTTTTTAGTTTTCTTCACGAGTTTGAACTAGTTTGACTATCATCTTTAAATTTTTTATGTTCCCTCACATTGTATCATGTATCATGTAAATGAGGTATAGTTATTGTGTGTGGGTTTTCACCCTGGTTTATAGTTGACACACTGGTGCAGCCCCCAAAGTGGGGAGATAGCAAGAAATTTCACTGTTCCTGAGCTTGCAATAGCTTACAGCAGTTCTATAATGCAGCATGGCAAGTGTTGTTGTATTCAAATACCTGACCCCCCCTTTACTCTATCCCCCCCCCTTTACTCTATCCCCCCT
>CAMPET010000141.1:39545-64232 GCA_946803715.1 Beroe ovata
GTGTGTATACTGTATGAATGCACACATATTTCCCTCAGTCACGAAAAGTGGTACCGGCGACACAAGTTTGTACCGATTTCTCACGAAGGGTCAGCAATGGCTGTGGATCAAGACACGGGGTGTGGTTAAGTACCAGGAGGGAACCAAACAACCCACCTCTATTATCTGTCACAACATTGTGGCCAGCTATGCAGAGGTCTGGCAGTACCTCCAGAATAAGACCCGTCAGTACGGGCCCAAGGAGAGGCGCCTCATGGCAGCACCACCGCCCGATGTGGCGCGGACAGTCGCCGCCTCGACCAAGACAGAGCAAACATCGCCACATAACGGTATGCCAGGTTATCCGATTGATAACGGTCAAGGAAGATACAAAAAATCTAGCGGGGAATACGAATATGGGGGGTCAGACACTGTGCATAATCAGAACTGTAATTTTGTGATATTAGGGTCAATGATGTAGCTTATTGTGGTTTGCATTTGTTGTCATATTGAGTGAATACTAAGGACTCGTAACTGAATTTGAGTGAGATAATCGATGTTCCTGACATCTTTCACTGTTAGGAACGTTATACAGGATCGCACACACACGCCTTCCAGCACGCGGCTTATGTTTCCTCATATCACACGCCGACCTGTGTTTGTGTGTGTGACTGTTTCTTTGTGTGTGTGTGTTTGTGACTGTGTGTGTATGTGTGTGTATGTTTGTGTGTGACTGTGTGTGTATCAAGAGCCATACTGACTTCAACCCCCTCATTCTGATCATTAGTCAGCTGTGAGTCCCCTGTCTTTTCACCGACTCTGCCCTATTCTGTTGTGCCGAATGTGTATAATATGTTTGCATCATGAAATTAATGTTTCTGCGTGCTTCCATTCAGACAGAGTTGTATCTCTAACTTGAAAAGTAATTTTACGTCAGTACAGACACTGCTGATTCCTGTTTGTTCCCGCACCATTGAGTTTTCGGTAATTGGTATGTTCTCTTGATTAATCTTTGTTTGGACTATGTAGTATGGACTAGTATTGTGTGCAGTGTATGTGCAGTGTACTGTGCAGTGTACTGTGTGCAGTGTGTACACATAGCTAATAGCACGTGGGGAGTGGGGTTTTTAGAAGACATGTAATATGAAATTGAGAATTTCTATGTTGCGACATTTAAAATGTTACGTCGACACGGCTCATTTGCGCTATTTACTTAAAATGAACACTTTTCTCTCCATTCAGATATAAAAGTGGAGCAGTTCTCTCCGCAAAGTGTCCAGTGCCCGGACGCCACTTACGCCATGTATTATGCGCCGTCTGGAACGCCGTCTCCTCGCAAGGAGGAGGCAACTCCGCTACTGCTGACCCCCTCGCCGCAAGGGGGCGCCGCCTCGCAACAGCCACCGTCCACGATCCCCAACTTCATTGCCTTCACCACCACCGAGTATATGCAGCCTACTGGTGGTGGCGGTGGCGGCACTTTCAGTGAACTATTCCCCAATTACCGGGCGTCTATATCGACCGAGGAGACTCATGGCAAGTACAAAGCCCCCTCTCACATGAAGACTGCGATCCCGCAGCCACAGCTGCAGCCACAGAGCGCCCAACAGGCCGGTCCCAGTCAGTTTACTCCACGAGAATATGTGGATGATGTGAAGCCGGTGTACATGACAACCCCACTTCCACCAAGGCAACCCTCATTCATGGAAACTATGACGTCAGCAACCACTCCGCCACCAGCAGCAGATACCAAACCTTGCTCCATTCCTGTCCAGATAAACACTCCCTCGCCTCAAAACAACTTTCAAAGCAACATCCAAACCCCGCCCAACAATATTCAACTACCGAAAAACAACATTCATACGCCGACAAGCAACCTCTATACATCAACAAGCAACCTCCATAGTACGACCAATACTGTTGCTCCTAACATCCTAGCAACAGCCAGTCATCCAGCCAACATTCTACCTGCTAATCTCCCTAGCAACATACACATTCCTCAAAATAATGTAACCCATAGCAACACAGTTCCAAGCAACACAGCTCAGAGCAACCTGTGTGGTACAGTGTCCGAAACACCTAACATCCTGGTGACAACCCCTGCCAATGTTGTTGTGATGGGCCAGCCGGCCTATGTTGGGAGCTACATGACAAACTCCAGGGACCTGCACCAAGTTCCCAATGTGACTGTGAGATCCATGGCTCTCAAATCAGAGGAGCCAGTCGTAGGAATGCCTGTTAACTCTGGGTTCTCACACAACGCTCCGGTTACAAGTGCGACCTTTGTGCAGCATATTCCCGCGTCCACAGTGGGTTACTCGCAACCTGTGGTCAGCACACCGACCACTTACAACCACCAAGTATCCCCTGCTGTTCATGCTGTGTTCAACCAGCCAGTCACGTCTGCGCACAACTTTCACCAGCAGAGCACAACCAATGGGACACATCATGTTAGGATGACACACATCAACTCTCCGTTACAAGGTTTGTCCGCATTTGTCTAATCATGAGATATTTTCGTATTGTCATAGTCCACACAATTCAAAAAGCAGGTCTTCGAAAATTGTCACATCACAAAATAAAATAGATAATAAAAGCACTTACAACGGCTACTAAACTAGACCGTCGTTTGGGTATCATTTTCGTGGTGGATTTCGGCTTTGTGCCAAAGTTTCCTAGATATGAATATGACTTACGCAGGGAAGCAGAGAATATTATATCACGCCTTCTCAGATCTACAGTCAGTGTAACATGCCAGAACTCCTAATAGATAGTCTCTAAGTCTAAAGCAACAGCCCTAATCATGACCTCAGTCTGTAGAATGTAAGAAAGAACAAGAGTCACATCACTGATTACACATCTTCTTGAACTCCTCCATCGTGATCCTCTGATCACCGTCAACGTCCGCTGCTTTCATCATCTGATCCAACTGTTGCTCTGTTAGGTCCTCTCCCATACCCTGCATGGCGGCTCTCAGCTCGTCTCTATCTATGAAGCCGTCTCCATTCTGGTCGAATACCTTGAATTCCTCCTTAATCATCTCTTCCCCCTGCCCATCCACCAGCTCGAGACCCTGCTCCACTAAGCTCACAAACTCAGCGGCGCTCATCAGTCTGTCACCGTCGACATCAGCTATGCTGATAAGCTCTTTACACGCCTCTTCATCCAGTCCTCCTTCTATCCCTGACAACGCGGCCGCCAATTCAGCTGCCGTCACCGCCCCTTTTCCACTCTTATCTATCGAGTTGTAGAGTGTCTCCATCTGGGCCCTGGCTTCAGCGGAGAGAGGCATGTTTGCGGTAGTAGTAGTGCTGGTGAGAAGCGATACGAAACGTAAAGTGTGGAGTATTGACTAATGTTTCCAATCTAGGAGCAGTATAATTACCCATCTTAACGGATGGCGCGCCACCATTTATCCGGCTTGTCACGCTCATTATCCCCCACCTGACCAAGTCTGCCTCGCTGTCTGACACACATATCCCAGGGACAGTGAAACAACAGCAACAGCAGCAACATCAACCAGTCCCTCATGAACTCAACAACTTCGCTAAGAAGGCCGGCTTCGCACCCGAGAAGAGGGCTGCATCCCCCGCGACACCTCTCAATTCCTGTGCCCAGGTAATTGCCACCGACAGGCACACACAGATTAGTGTGTGGTAGTTTAGATTAATCCCGGCTCTGCGATGTGAGAGTAATTTCACGATACGACTTTGTAACTCCATGTCACGTGATAGAAATTGCAGCGGAAACTAGGCACGTGTAGTGCATTGCCAACTCACTCATCATAATATTGCTGGAGCTCGTTCTAGGAAATGTGGCGACACTTTGTTTAATTATCCACTCTCCAATTGCTCGTCACGTCCGTGCAATCGTGAAGTTGACCTATAATGAGACGGTTAATTAGGCTCGCTTCATGATAATTGGAGCAACAGTCGGGTAGCCTGATCGTAATATCCTACATTTTGTGTCGTTAGGTTATATGCTAAAAACATCACGGCGTGCTTACAGTTATAATGTCCCCTGTTGTCAATAGTCAATTGTCGTTAAATACGTGGCCATAGCAATGAATACGTCCTGGAATCCAGAGTGTTCCGGAAACATGCAGTAAATCTGTGAAATAATGGAAAGGAAATATGCATGTTTTGCGGTTTACTGGATATACGAGGAAAACTGGAGTGTATGTGTGTGACTGTGATGGTACATGAATATTGGACGAATTCTGATGCAAATACTAGCGAATTTTCCAGAATTAATTCCGTCCTTGTCCAGATGTCAATGAAAAGAATGCGAAATGATTCCCCCAACACTCCCGCTCCCCAATTTGGTAAGCCCGTCCCTCATGGAGCCCAACATTTCAATGGGGGACAGTACGCAAGTTACGTGACTGTAGGGGGTTCTATCCCTCAAACTAACGGGTATCACCATCCGGGAGGCATGGTGTCAAGTGGAGTGGTGTCAGGAAGAGTGGTGTCAGGAGTAGTGGTGTCAGGCAACATGAAGCCCCCGCCACTTGTGGTAGGAGCTGCCAACAGTCATATAATGGAGCCGCAAGACAACGCTGGCTACCAGTCTATTGACACGGGTCAACAACACGTTGTCTACAAACCAACCTAGCTGCAGGGCTGTGGCGCGCACACACGTGCAGATTGTCAGATTAAACCTGCAGTTGGGGGTAAGGAGGAGTCATGATCGGTATGCGTGAACATTAGATGATCATTGCGTCAGATGGAAATGTTTATACAGTTTCTTTTAAACAGACCCCAGAGATGAAAGAAATATAATGTTTTACGTGCAGATAAATTAAGCGAACTTTTGATCATTATTAGACTCTAAACTGAAATATTAAAATTGTTTTATAAAAATTTTATCCTGTGACTCTAATTGCCATCTGTGATTGATGTTGGAGGTTGAAAGTTTAGGTGTGCCCATGGTCACGTGCTGCGCCATGAACTTTTGATTATTAGTTCAATAGACATAACTGTTTTACTATGGTACAAGTAGGACCGTGAGATTTTCAGTTCGTTAAATAATGTTTACTTTTCGAGTATTTTAGTGCCAGGAACAACTTCTTTTTCGGATTCACTCTCTGCTGCTGCATTTTTGCATAACTCCATCTAGACTCTACCTATTACTATGAATCATCTAGTATAAATATAATCTGAATATATTGGGCTGAGCAGTGAGCACTTGTGCTCGCGTTGTGTGTGCCATTTTCTCTACGTTTTAGGCACGTAGCGTGGGCACATGGGCATCAGCTGAATAATGGTTTTTGTCCGTATTCCACGGACTTTAGGTTATACTTTTTAACTTGTTTTAAGGATAAACTTTTCGAAATTTCTATCTAGCATAAACCAATGAGATAAACATATGGAAGAGTCATATACTATTACTAATTCATGCTCATTCGTATCCGTGTTTAGCAAAATTTGCACTCGTGTGTCGTACTGTCGTAGAGGATATAATAATGATCTCATTTTCACTGAGATTCTTGCTCACTTAGCAATAACAGTGTTTATTATGATTAGCAATGCAATTTTGTATATCTGAGCTGAGCTAAAAGTAAACTGAGGTTTTTAATTTTGGTTCAATGTGTTTGTTCAAATCAAACGTTTGTCAATTGTCATTGTATTTAAGAATAAATGGCGAGTTAAACTTTTACTACTCCATTGTATTTCCATCATTTAATGTGGGATTGCGATTGCTCAATTGCTGATATTGATAATCCCAAAGTCCCAGTGCAAGTGCCCACCCTGATTCAGGAATTAAATGCCTTGCTCAGTGCTGGATGTTAATTGTCAATCGATGATAGACCCTGTCGAGAATTTCGTTTCGCGCGCGCGCGGCGCAAACTTCGCGGCGCAAACTTCGCGGCTTGCATCAGCGGTCTAGCATCGCCAGACAAGATGTTAATTCATAATTGTTGGCTGTCGATGATAGCCCCTGTCGAGAATTTCATTGCGCGCGCTGACGCTAGGCGATCGCGTCAGCTGGGCCATCACTATAGGGCCATCACTGGGCCAGCACTATAGGCCAGTTTTGCGAGGTGCGGCACTAGGCAGAATTTGNCAGTGCTGGATGTTAATTGTTGGCTGTCGATGATAGCCCCTATCGAGAATTTCATTGCGCGCGCGAGAAACTGAGGTCAGATAAAATCTGACAACTGGGCCTAGCATCGCCAGGCAAGTTGATTGCCACTTGCAGGATGCAATGTTATCTGTCCACTGTTTCTTGCGCGCGCGCGCCTTCATCGAAGGCCGAAATTAAACAGGCCTGTCGAAAATTTTATTGTGCGCCGTAAATTATTTTCGCTGGCGCTCCTCGCTTCAAAGCTCGCGTTTGTAAGATTTCTCCCTACACTGCACTCGCTGGCGGGATTTTATCCTTGGCCTTGCCAAAGAATTTTTATTGCGTCTCCAACGGTATGGCAAAACCCTTGTCAGATTTTATCTGACCTCAGTTTCTCGCGCGCGGCGCGTGCGCCTTCATCGAAGGCCGAAACAGGCGCGCGATGAAGGCGCGCGAGAAATAGGTCAGGTAACATCTGACAAGCAAAACCCTTGTCAGATTAGTGAATCACCGACATTGTTCTTTGATAAAATTTAGTGAATCACCGACATTGTTCTTTGATAAAGAGTGTTCATGTTATGTCAAAATCTTTATTTTATTTATTTATTTATTTATGAAGGCCTGTTTCGGCCTCTGATGAGTAACGAATACGTAATTAAATGGTTGAAGACCATCAAGGGGCTGGCAAGCCCCTCGCGGCATCTGTAGCTAATGTTAAACGTGCGAGCAAAAAGGGCCCGGAGGGCCCTTTTTGCGAGCTCGGTCACCGAGGAGGCCCGAAGGGCCGACTCGGTGAGCTTGATGCGTTTATGTAACGCGCGAAAAGCTGCGGCGCTTGCCAGACCCTACTATATGTTTTTACGGATTCGCCGAATTTCGACTATCAATAACAACGCTTCTATATGTCCGATTGGTATGAAACTTTGTATTCCGTCTATTTGGACCATAGAGAGGCAGCAACCAAAATTTCAAGTCAATCGGATAAAAAATGACGAAGTTATAGCANCATATCGCAAACAGTATTATGACGTCACCACAAGAAATTAGCATGATAAATTAGCATCGGCAATGACGTCACATATTAAGTGATCAGCATCATATCAGACCAAATCAATCAGCCTGTGCTATGTATTTTGTATGAAATTGTATTCTATTTTATTCAACCAACGAATAAAGTATAGTAGTTGACCTAACTTGAGTAAAGAAGTAGTATTAATTAGGTTTTATCTTTTGATATTGAGAATGTAGATTGTAAAAATGTTTAATGTACTCGTTTTTAGAAGCCCTTTGTGGTGACCCCAACGTGGGTCTTATAATAAAGGTGGCAGGGTATATGCCCAAGAGAAGGTCATCCCGACTTGCAAGTAGGAATGGGGTTGCTAATGGGACAAGTGATGTTGAGGAATCACTTCACAGAATGCTGGGTCAGTCTTAGCACTAATGACCAATCTGAATAATGCATATCTCTCAAATATGATGACAATCTGAGTAGAAGCATCAGTTGCATTCTGTACCAACTGAGAAAGGTCTGACTTATCGTGCATATCTAGAATGGAGACTGGATTGATGTGTGATCTTACTCTCTACCATATTCCTAGCTCGTCAAGTATACATCTTATCTCCTAATATCTTATGACTTGTGTTCTTTCTTTGTACGAATGATGCAAGGAATGCTGTATTGTATGGTACTGCCAGCACATTTTCTCGTTTTATGAACGTTTTCGTTGTGCAGAAGTTTAGGGGTATTGCGAAATAGCAACATGATGTTAAGGAAATTTATCATCATATACTGTAGAGTCTCTGGCTGAATATTAAGAGCTAACATGAGTTTTTTATATCGTAACAGTGATACTTTTCAGTACAGAAATATACTGTTTGCCAAGGAAAATGTATACAGCAGCGACAAGCATGCAAGTAATCATGCACATGATTCCTCACATAGCACAGTGGAAACTTCTTGAATCGAGGGTTGTAAAACCGAGTCATCAGACATTCCAAATGATGCATGGACGAATTGTTGATCACAGAATTGAAACCCATCGGATTTTATTTGACACAGTATCACGATAATTCTAGCTTTGGTGGATGTAAACCAATACATGTCTCAATGAATGTACATTGACTCAGCAGAGAGCATACATATTATTCACAATTTGATTATAGTGAGGGAATTAATATTATGTCCATTTTCAAGACATTCTTGACCATCATTCTTGTGTACTGATTATTGACTGGGAGCACACAAGCCACAACTTCTGTTCAAACAGTTTCACCGAAATTCGCTGACGTTATCTCACATTATTCAGAGCACGGTCCCCACTTGGTGAAGCACGGTGACGCTGTAAAGGACGTGGCATTTTCCGTCGAGGACTGTCGAGCAATCTACAAGAGAGCTGTAGAGAAGGGGGCTGTGGGAGTGAGGGAGCCGTGGACAGAAAGTGATGAGAATGGGACGATTACCATGGCAACTGTCCGCACGGTAAGTGCTATTGTCCGGGTGGCCAGAAGCAGTGACACCACTGATGCACTGCGATATCCCTGTTATAATGACACAACTATTCAGTACGGTGACACCACTCACACGTTTATCGAGAGGGGAGGGTGGACGGGGGACAACTTCCTTCCCGGTTACAAACTGATTGACACTCCTGATCCTCTACAGAGTTTACTGTGAGTTTTCTCTCTTGTTTGTCTCTTGTTGAGGTCAGTGACAGTGACACCGTGACTGTCAGTTGTCACGTGATACATCCTTAACTGTTGTACACACGATACTCTCGTTTTGCAGGCCAGAGATCGACCTTCATTTCATTGATCACATTGTGGGGAACCAACCAGACTTAGAAATGGAAAACACCGCGAAATGGTACGAGCAAATGCTACAGTTTCATCGATTCTGGTGTGTTGACGATAAGCAGGTTAGATAATGAACTTTGAGCACTCGATATTCCATCCTGAACTCAGAAGCTATTGACAACAGTCTCGGAGTGAGACTTCTCTGACACAACTGATTATTGTCTGACACCACACTAAATGTTGTCTGACACCACTCCATTTAACATCCATTTTTCACAGATTCACACAGAGTACAGTAGCTTGAGATCAATTGTAGTATCGAACTACGACGAAACAATTAAGATGCCAATCAACGAGCCTGCACCGGGCAAGAGGAAAAGTCAGATTCAGGTTTGCTCATTATGTCACTGTTCTGCACTTAGTTGGCTATCGTTACACCTCATCTAGATCAAGCCTCATGGGGGTGTGTCTGTTTATCGTGAGTGAGTAATGGGCGGCATTGATATGCCCCAATTGTCTGTACATCATAGCATCGATGGCCGAGTGGTTAAGGCGTCAGACTTGAAATCTGATGGGCAATGCCCGCGCAGGTTCGAACCCTGCTCGATGCGAATCGTTTTGCTGAACGTTTCTTCCATTCCATACACTGACGGAAAGTTATGTGTATTCCCCCATTTTCACAGCGGGTTCAGTGTTCGCATAACCTCAACCCCATCACCCACCCCATCACCCACCTCATCACATAACGTCATCACAACACCAACCCCATCACCCAGCTCATCAAATAACCTCATCACAACACCAAGGGACGTCCCCACCTCACTCCACTTACCGTGCAGGAGTACGTCGACTACAATGGTGGGGCCGGAGTGCAGCACATTGCGCTCCGCACTTTTGACATCATAAAGACTGTCTCCAATCTGAAGGCGAGGGGTCAGCAATTCCTCACCATTCCGAAGAGTTACTACACCAACCTACGTGAGGACCTGAAAAAGAGCAAAGTCAATGTCCAGGAAAACTTGGATGAGGTGATTGAGAGGACATGTTATATTGCATTCCAAAACCGGAGAAACATTTTCCATTTCTCCCCTTTTTTAGCAAACAGACATCACTATCGCCATTTCCCTTCTTCAGTTGGAGAGATTGAACATTCTCATTGACTATGATGATGCTGGCTACCTCCTGCAGATCTTTACAAAACCAATGCAGGACAGACCCACCCTGTTTTTGGAGGTTATACAGCGGCGAAATCACCAGGTAACACGATACCAAATCACGTTATGATTTATCATCCAAAACTCATTTCTACCAATAATATCTTGCGGCCACCCGTCAGCCTTGGCGGCTATCCGCAAAACTCTTCCACGCACCTTTTTGCTATAGACAACCCCTTAGGGTAATTGCCTAGCATATGTTCCTCAAACTTAATCCGTGGTTTTCAGGGGTTCGGTGCGGGGAATTTCAAAGCACTGTTCACTGCGATTGAAATAGATCAAAACGAACGTGGTAACCTGGTTTAATAACGCAGCAATGCAGAATAGCAATAGTGTCTCCATACTTCAGAAAAGATAATATCAGAAAAAGGGAATTCTAATGTTGAAATGGAAAATGTACTTTTATTGTAATGGATGACTGAAGAATATAGATTGAATAGTTTTTGTGCTGATAATATGTAAAATGTAGTTGTACACCTTTTTCGCTCCTATAAGATTCATTTCAGAGAAATATGTTAATTTACTGTAGAGTGTAGTAATATCGATATTATTTTATCATATACCGCCGAAATTATGAATTCACTCATAATAAACTATTTTTAAGTGACGTTTCATTTTCATGATCTGATGCCGATCGTTATGAGATGCTTAACGTGTTTTATCTGCACTTTTAGATATCTCCAATCGAAAAATCATTCGAATGAGCTGGAAAGTGTCTGTATGCTATTATGAATAGCCTCCCTTTGGATATGTCATTTTCCGTTGGTCATTTTCTCCAGATCAATTTGTTTATCTGCATGCACGTAATCATTGGCATTTGTCTAGAACAGAAAGTATGTAGGGTAAGTTACCGATGTGTCAACAACCAACATGGCGATGTGTCAACATGGCTAAATGTATTCTCGAACATTCCGTGATCTATGATGCATACCTCTTCTAAAGATACTTCGTTTGAAGAGTAAATATTAAAAATGAATGTCACTTAACCGGAAATATNTCCCCCCGTCTCTCTAAACTGTGAAGCTCAGAATTCCGGAGTTCTGGGTGGCCCAGCCTTGCAGTTGTAAGCTGCGAGGGGTACGGTGGGCCGAAACTCCTCCGTTCTCTCTTGCCACCTGCTGATACTAAGATCCAAATCGCAGTTGACAGGAGAGGGCCTTACATCTGTAGGGTAACCGCTGATGATTCACAGTTTAGATTCTTCCCTCTCTTATGCCAATCCTTGGACTAGAAAATCGATATCCAGTATTTTGCTATGTTTGCAGTATACCCATACACCTATATAGATAAGACTTTGGATTCCAAAGTGCCAAACGCGCGTTCCCGTCACACTCAAGACAAAAACTTAATGGGTGGCGCGGTAAGAAATTTATTCAATTGTATGCGCAAATAACTCATTATCCTGCGCGCGCGACACGCGGCACATACGGACGTATAGTTATTACCGGCTGCTTTAACTTTATGCGCGCACGACTCCTTTTATTTGGTCACCACAATTTCAAGAACCAATGAAAGAGCTATTTCGGGCGTACTATATAATTTAATAAATCCAATTTCTATTAAAATTTCTACACTTTTAAAAATCCAAACGTGACAAGGCGCAAACTCATCTACTAATGGGACACACACCATTGAGATCACTGTGTCGATTCCAACTCAATCATACGGGCGAAAACCCAATTCCACGTTGCAGTTACAGGGCGAAATAGACAAGGAAGACACGAGTCATTAAATTCAATAAAGTCACGTTTTGGGCGGTCAAACGTCATCCGTGTCTACTCGCCCAGCATCAATCATCATACTTCACACATATCGGACCACAAGACAAATTCGTTGGGGGAATAGGAAATTACAGACTTTACATCCTGACAGGGCGGACGTGTCTTGGTGATGGTCTAACGACATTCATACTGCCTGTGAGTGTGGGTGTTCCAAACTGGGGCGATCTCAATCAATACTCCCTTTATTCCATATCCATGTGAATAGTATTACAGTTTAATATCAAGATCAATTAGTGTATAACCGGTGTGTTTAGGAGTTATTTAAACAAACAGCACATTATCACTGGAAAGAGGGTTTTCCTAGGAGGCAGAAATCGAGTGCTCAGCTCAAAATTATCATGAAATACGTTTAGGATCTGACCTTCAGGCATTATCTCAGGATGTAATGGATTTGTGGGTCGATTTGAATGTGGAACAGGCCATTAGTTTTAAGTTTTGTCATGGAATTTCAGATTGTGTCGGGCGGGCGTATCTGAGCCGAGCACTGGATGATTCCTGATCTAAATAATCATATCTCATATATTCACTAACACGTCTAGGCTCTTCTAGCAACAGAGAAAAATAGTATTAAATGAACATAAGTAGTAGCATATTTACACAGGGGTTAAAAACACATGAATCATATATGAAGAAAATTTCATATACACAACATCTCAACGGCATATCACAACAGAATACCTCACTAGTTAAACAAATGGGTGTGTGTGCGTGTGCGTGTGCAAGTGGGTGTGCAAGTAGGTGCAAAGAGTGCAAATATTAGTTGGACATTTCTCAGAGCGGATAATTCTCAATTTCAACACAATTCTCCCATCTGCAAATCATTATTAGTCAAGGAGAGCGTTTAGGGGAATATGCCAGCATTCTACTGGTTTATCATTATAGGAGCTCATTTCAATACTCCCCGCCCACGAATTACAATAATTCGATAAGCATCCTCGTCAATACCTTGCTGAACACATTACACAATTACAGTGTGTTTGAGGGGCAAAACCACTCTACAGGGTGTCAAAAAAGTGTACATAAGTAAACGTCCATATCTCAGCTTCTATTCGGATTTTCTGGATAAAATTTGGAGGTGTGGTAGTTATTGGCAATAAGTTATTCCCACAAAAATTTCATGATCCTAGCACCAGAATTGCTCGAGTTATCAGCAAAAAACTGACTTTTCAGTTTTGATACATTTCTAACGCTGTCTATAACTCCGGTCGTGTCTAAAGTTTCACAATGAAACTTGCAGCGTAGATAGACATCGCGAACACCTACATGCTAGAAAAATTTCTAGTATTTAATGGCGGAGGAATTGGCAAAAAAACAACAGAACTGCTTTTTCAACCTCATTCATCGACAACGCACGATCTGAGCATCTAAAATGAATGCGGACTTCCACATAACAATCCTCGACTATTTGAGAAAAAATCCTCAAAATTTCATCGAGTCATCTCAAAAAACTTCGGAGGTGTACAATTTTTTGTAGAGCATAGATGTGGATGTTTACTTTTGTCCACTTATTTTTGACACAGCCTGTCTATGAATCTATGGTCGTTCCTTGAGTTCCATGAAGCAGAGTTTAAGCATGAATCCCGTAAACACTTTCCTTAACTTTTATATAAAAACTGTTTAAAACGATGTATATATATTTCACCATCCATTTTGATATTGTTAAACTTAAATCTTTTCAATGTTCATCATATTCAATTTATGGGAATTTATTCATATCAAGAAACTGCTCAAATGAAAATAAAAGTTTTGCATCACCTGGATAGAGAACTCATAAGGAAATAAATCTCTCATACGTAAATTTATTTTGATGAGAGCTTTGTCTAAGTAATTATTACAAAAAATAAACAATATACATCTTATGCATTCTTCTGGGTTTCACTTGAACCTGAAGTATTCATCAACATCATCACACCTTCATGTCAAATCATGTATATCATGCCCAGGAGGAGGTTTCTGTTCGAACACAAGACTATATTTCGTGATGGAATATACATTATTCGAGGAAAAACACAACTGCAATATTGCATCTACAACTCTCTCGGTACGGTACGGTACAGCAAATTTTGCCGAATACAACTTGGAGAACTCTACTGAGGTAGTAACGGTTATAATCATATTCAACATGTATAAAACATAAATAAGGCATGAGTCACTATAATCATTAAACCCTAGTAAACAAAAGTGTATTAACAGTGTTCTAAGTACAGATTTGAGGTCGCTTCCCTCGGTCGGTAAAAATACGACTTTAGACGGGGTTATTCGAGAACAATTTGACAAGAATTTGTTTGGAACTCAATATTTTGAAGGGCTGAGGTAATATAACACTGAGGTAAGATACCGGCCAAGGAAAGCAACCGAACTTCAGTACACAAAATGTCCAGGGATAATCATTACTTAAAGCTGAACTGGAGAAGTTTTTTCATACAATCTCGACGAAAACGCCCCGTGACCCCATGTTGTGCACACTGAGCAGCGGTGTATCGAGACACGAGTCTCTCACTTTCTCTCTCTCCTGTGAGATGCACGACGACACGATGTATGTTCTGATCAGATGTAAGCTCCACCCCACCCACCACACATGTCTCAGGTGCCAGGCGAGTGGGCAGATATGGGCGAGGGGTTTGACGACGTGCTGTGAGTGCTGTTCGGAGGATTATCGAATAAATTATGGTTCCATTGATTGTCTAAGTTGAAATTGTCGATGTTAGTGTTGTTGAGTATCATGGATATGACCTCAGGGTCGAAGTGGTCGAGGACATTGTGGTCGGAAGCCGCCGAGGAGAGATTGAAATCGTCGCTCCGGAAAATGGTCTTGTCCGTGGCCCCGCCACCACACTGCGAAACGTTAATGAGGGCGCTCGGAGAGTTGGCACACCGCGTTTGCTCCCGTTTCACCGTCGGAATAGGATGGCACGTCGTGTTAGGGGTTTTTGTGAGGTCGATATGGGCATCCCCATTGTGAGGTGTCAGTTTTTGAGGGATGGCAGCAATGGTGCCGTTAGTGGTATTCACAGCCTGGATGAGCGGGTAGAGCTGTGCCAGTTGGTATTGGGTGGGTCCACCCCCTGGTCCAGATGGCACGGGCTGGATCATGATCACATTATTGTTCGGCACCTGGATACCGCCACCTCCCGAGGTAGGTACGATACTGTACTGCTGGGCCAGCTGCGAGGTGGCGTACTGCGCCAAATTGGACGGCTTCACGTTGGGAGAGGTGAACTCTTGCTGAGTTGTGGGGTGAGGGGTCACTGGGGTTGCCGGGGAGACCACATTTGGGGTCGTGTCAGCGCTATTCACGTTGATGTATTGCATTCCTTGCACGTTGATAGTAGGTCGCAACTGCGACTGGTTAGTGATATATCCGTGTTGACCAGACGGCAGCAACAGGATTTGGGGCGAGGGGTGGCGCTGTTGCGGCGGCTGGGGGGCAGCAGCTGGAATGTGAAGAGGAGTGGCTGGGTTGGAGTTGTTGCCACCAAGTGTATGCGAAGCAGGGGAGTTGACATGCTTGTCGATGTTGTTAGTGGACTGGGTAAAGAGAAGTGGACTAGCTTCGTGGGTAGTTTGCATCGCAGGTCGTTGTGCAGCCTGTTGCTGTGGAACCAGGCTTTGCCGTTGAGAGATACTTTGGTGTTGCTGCTGCATCATTGATCCCTGCACACTTTGCTGCTGGATACCACTCTGCTGCGGTGGTAAACCACCTTGTTGGAGCCCACCCTGTTGTTGGATACCACTCTGTTGGATATTTGTCTGTTGTTGGATGTTGTTTTGTTGCTGCTGGACACCACTTTGTTGTTGCTGGATACCACTTTGTTGCTGTTGGGGTCCAGTCTGTTGTTGCTGCATGGAATTTTGCTGCAACTGTTGCGGTATACCACTCTGCTGTATGCCACTCTGTTGAATACCACTTTGCTGCTGTTGCTGCATTCCACTTTGTTGCTGTTGCTGGATACCACTCTGTTGTTGCTGTAATCCACCCTGTTGTATACCACTTTGCTGTTGCTGAGGCATGCAACTAGGTTGCTGAACATGACTTGTCAGAGGACGCTGCTGCCCACCGTTGGTTGCTTGATGGATAATATTGTGTTTCAGAGTTATCTGCTGAACCGCGTGTCCGATGTGCCCGTTTGTTGTCGGGAGATGCACGTGATTCTGGTGTATGTTGCCGTTTGTCGTCACTGGCAGTTGCACCGAGTTGGTTACATGTTGCGTAACAGGAGGATGAGGTTGCTCCTGATGTTGCTGCTGTTGCAGTGCAGTTGTCAACTGATGAGCTCCTGGGGACAACCTCGGCTGCTGCTGTGATATCTGATCTCCCTGGATCACATGATGCTGTTGTTGCTGTTGAGGCATAGGTTGCGGAATGTGTATAGTTTGGTGAGGTTGCTTGGGAATGTTGATAACCGGACCCCGCACCGTAGTAATATGCTGCAGCGGTTGTTGTTGTTGTGGTTGTTGCTGCTGTTGTTCCGGTTGCTGCTGTTGTTGCTGCATCACAGCATGATCATTCTCTTGAACGGGGGATGGAGTTATCTCCATCTTTCCAAACAGTTGGTTGTCTTGACTAGAGTTATCAGCAACATTCTGGGGTGGTCAATGCGTTTAAACTTGGGCAGAATTGAGTGAACCAAAATGAACAACAGTCAGTACACAACATATCGATCTAAAATTTCTAGTGACAACATTGAAAAGGCAAATTACATATACATCTCTCCTCACCTCTATTATTTGGTAGACAGTTTGCGCTGAACTGACAGATCGAGGGAAGAGGTTATCCGGTATTGGGGGCAGAGGGACGAAGTGTGTCGACGTGGACGGTCCTCCGCCTACATCTGAGAGTGAATATTCGTCATGATCGGGGGAGTAATTCCACGGATAAGGGGGATCATGACACAGAGCTATATCATAAGGTGAATGCCGAGAAGGGTTTGCAAACGCACGCGCGCTCACATTGAATCACATCATTTCCTTTCGCACAGAACTCTGTGGAGGCAACAATTTAGTGCCCGCAAATAAAGGAACCTAGTGCGATTTTCATTGGGGGATACCCCTCTCTATAGGACAATTCACTCTGATTTCACTCCATTAGAGAAAATTCTGGTTAAATCATCCCCATACTGGGAAGAAGAGGTTCGTTGTTGTATATTACAGCAGACGTGTAAATTATGTGACTATAACATGATACACTCGCTCTCTACCCCAGATATTTCCTTTTTATTAGATTATCATTATCATACGCATGCATTCGTTGCATAGTGAGTGTGTATGTGTGTGTGTGTGTGTGTGTGTGTTTGTTTGTGTGTGTGTTTGTGTGTGTGTGCAGGGATTCCACACTTCCAAACCACATACATTGATTCCATGAAAATGAACTCACTGACTATGAAAATGAACTCACTGCTACTATGAAAATGAACACACTGATACTATGAAATTGAACTCACTGATACTATGAAAATGAACACACTGATACTATGAAAATGAACTCACTGATATTTGGTGGGCTCGGTGGCTCCTCTTTATGAACAGCCCCAGGGGTAACCTCAGATATTCTACTCTCGGGCTGGTGGTCCGAGATGTTGAGGGCCTTATTCCGGGTGCCGGTCAGCGAGGTGATCAGCACCTCGTGGGGAGTGCGGGAGTTACCCGGAGTTAGGGGCGGCAGTGCGGGCCCGTACTCCAACGCCCGCGCGTGCAGGTATTCCAACACTTTGGAGTAACTGAGGGAGGGCGAGAGGTAATAGAATGGGAGTGGTGAGGTTTCAGTGGAATTACCTACCCTAGTGTAACAAGTGAGTGTGATACAGCATTTGTGATAGATACCTGACAACAACGTTGTGACAGATGATAGTTTCCGGCTTGTTTGTCCACTTGTTCGCCTCGACATAACCGTGTGTCTGCATCCAGATCCATTGCTGACCTTTCGTCAGGAAGCGGTAGAACATCGTGGCGCTGTTACCGTGATTCATCACTGCAGAGAGAGACACGGTGATAGATTTTATGAAGGAGTGAGATTTTGACACGATTCAGTTCAATTTTATCCCTGAGATGTCCATCCTGAGTTTAACTAACAGTTTTTGTGGTTGACAGACAGGATAGACAGATCATCAAGATGATAGAAATCGTAAGCAGAACAACCAATTACTTCCGATGGGAGATAACCGATGATTGACGCCGCCCTGCGGAAAAGATGATATGTGTTAGAGCCCATAGCCTTTTAGAAGTAATAGAGAAGTGCCTTTCATTGATCCCCTGACAGAATTTATCAGCTTCCACATACTTGTTATCAACATAGAGATATTTAGCCTCCAAGTTATGCCGTGATAGATACTCATTCTTGCCAAGATCCAGAGAACTGATGTCTCGTATGAGTTTGGGAGCCTCCATCTTGCCCACAGCCACTAGAACGTGAGTTGGGTTGTCTTCTGTCTCCAGCATTCCTTGAGACAGACTGGCTATCTCCGAAATGCCATCCTGCGAGAAGGGGATCAGTCACGAGATTACCAATATCATAGTCATATGTATTATCTATTGCACCGCATGACGTCACTTCCTTGTACCTGATTAGGATTCTTGATCGCGTCCTCCCAGCGTCTCACGTTCCCGGAGCAATGAACAAGTTCGTAACTGTTCATGCCGCCACGTAACATACGGATACTAAACGAAACCTTGGCTTTGTTACCACTGCTGGAACTACTCTCCGACATCTGGAGAAATCCCGTGGAATTGAGTTGGAGGTGTCCAAGTGACGTGAGATTAGGTTTGTAGTATATAATTGTGAAACGCAAAAATCAACTCTTCCTAGATCTTGTTATACACCATTTGGCAAACAGTTTTTTCCTTGATAAGAGTCAATGGTTGAAAATATATAGCCCAACATGTATTCTAGTGAGAAGGCAAAACATACCGCTTGTGTGTAACATCGCTGTCATATAATGAGTAAACTTTTTACCGTATAGCTTGGATACATATGTTATTTACAGACAATGAATATATTATACGTCAGAGATGCACTACAGTCTTCCCATCCCACTATTGTGAGGCAAAACTGAGCAACCTAATAGCTTTAACAACCATTTTAGATGATAGCAACGTATGATCATCCACAAACTTGTTATTTTGTTTTTGGTGAGGAAAGTCTGAAACATGGCATGGAGTTTAATTCTGTCCGGTTTGCAAAGGATGAAGATATATAGGAGTTTCAATCCCATGTATTTTGTGTCAGCACATGCCTTGTACATTGTTTTTGTACATTCTGTGTAGTGTGTTATGTTTTTATTTCAGTATTGTCTGTGTGTGATATGAACACATGAGCGAACACCCCCCACACACACACACACAGGTTATAAAAGACCCCATCTCGGACACAACATTCTCTACTGTATGAGGGGAGAGTTGCTAGACTGCTAGCGGTACCTCAGTGTTTCGCTGCATCATCTCACCGAGAGTATCGTTCAGTTNTCAATTAACTGAATAGAGGAATATAACCGGCACTTGACAGGCGATAAGAAGTGAGAGGAGAAGGAGGAGGGGTGGAGAAAGTTCATGTCACTGTGTGTCACATGAGGAGGGAGTGTTACACATGTAACCGCGCGAGTTGTTCTACTACGAGACTTGCTAATAGGATAATGGTTAGATTGGTGAGGCAAGCAACTCTGATGATGACTAAATGGCTAATTTAACCACAAGCAACAGTCGGCAGGTGGGAATCTGTGAGTGTGTGAGTGAATGTATGTATGCGTGTATGTGCAATGTATGTTCATACTGGGTTCAAGTAGATAACAAGAGCAGTTCAGCAGTTACAAATGTTCGGGCTGTCACTGATAGGCCTAACACTGATATAGGACAATTTCTAGTGGAGCACCGAAAAATTGTACGATATGCTAATGAATAACAGTTGATTATCAATATCATAATGACTCATGAAACAGTGATCACATGAAAATGTTTCTAACCTCAGAGGTGAAGTGAGTCTTTAGCGTGTGATCAAGGACTCCTCGATCACTTTCGTGAACAAGATCGAACAGTGACCGGCCGATAAGCGTGTTCTGTAAGTGTCCCAGTAGCGGAGCTACAGTGTGGGAAACGTATAGAATACGACCAGTAACCGATAACACGAACAAGAAACCATCCAGTGCCTGAAGAAGAGAGTTGTTTTGTTTGAAATAGCAGTTGTTATCCGATGTTGTCGAAATTTGAACCCAAAATTGCACGCCCAATGGATATACACTTCATGATCATAGACTAACCTCTAACATGAGAGTTGCTAATTCTTCATTCGAGAGGAACGCCGGTTTCCAACTGACAGTTGACTCATTAGGCGATGGCGACAGCAAATCTGAAATCAATCAAGCCGTCAGGCAAAAGTACCGAAACATGTGAGCAAAAGAGCGCGCGCGAAACACACTGACAATATGCTAAGTCAATTCGGTGATCTGCTTTAAACCGCAGTTTGCCATGCGGCAATATGTGGCATTTCCGACACCAGCTGTCTATAAATAATCGGCCATGCGGTTTAGTGGCATAACTCCAAGTCTAGCTTCAATTCAAGACTAAGTGACCGTGAATTATTGTGCAAAATAAGCCTCATTATTCCCACGCTTAGAGTTGGCGCTCTGAGAGGCAAGCGTCTCGAACCTAATTTAGGGTTATCAATGAGTAAACCTAATTGCGAAAACCCGATTTTCGGTGATCGAAAAATAAAATTACAAAGATCGATGGCAACGTCGTGTTTTGCCTTGTGAAACGGTTATATTTTGGAATGCTAACATTGGAAGTAGACCTAGTTCATGCGCCGCGCGCGCGCTAACATATCACCAAGTCGCGCTGAACATTAGCAAGCCTCAATACTTTGAGAGCTTTATACTACTTATCATGATTCCATTCTGTAAACGCAAGAACCGGAAATTCCAAGAGTTGCTACTGAGTGAAGAGGGGGTGAGTGTGAGTATTTTTCCCAGATCTTGTCCAGATAAGACCTAATACCAATTTATGGAATTGAAATATACTGGATTTGAGGACACTGCATTCGTCGCCCCTCCACACAAATTGGTGTTGAATGACCGCATCACCTTCTACCTCCATAGAATGGGGGGAAGAAGGATCACAGGATGTGCACACGTGTCAGCAAGTGAGAAATGCGCACCCCACGAGGCATTCCTTTGAGTTGCGGAAAGGGTGGGTTGCGCCAGGAAAATGTTGCTATGAACAATTATATGTTGCTTTGAAACGTTGAATAATATCCACTTTGAACTGTCAATGTTATAGTAGAAATGGTAGATGGAGTGTCAGCAGACGTGTGTGTGTGTCTGTGTGTGTCGGTTATCGACCATTGTATTTGAATTACAAGCTGTTTTCACTGCACGCTCGTAGCGAACAGACAGCAATTTCTACAGCTCCACAGAGAGACAGTAGTAGTGACAAGTCGATTCTATGTAATCACTTCCGAGTAGTCGTCTGTCGTCGCTCACCGAGTATAATGCCACCAGACAAAACTACAAAAGCATCTTTCTTTTCTCTCAATCGCAGAAGTATTGGCACGAGACAGAAGTGTTATGGTGGGAAATATTAGATCAAGTTGAAATGAGAAATATGTTCCCATAGGTTCGAAAAGTTCGGGCATTAAAATACGGTTCTTTTATGTAAGACGTGCATAATTTCTCCCTCCACCTATTTCAGCATCTCATTTTGACTGTAACCTTTTTCCGCCAGCAGTAGTTAGAAATTACCGCCTTTTCAGCGCGGGAGACATTGGGAAATAATCAAATCCCGATCTCCAAAACGCCATTCCCGACATAGGGGCTTTGAAAACCAACAAGCCTGCACGTGACAATACGGAATGTCTCGCAGCTTGCGGTGATCTAAGCTTGTGGTTGACGGTAAGATACCAACAAAAATCCGACACATACCTTTCGTACATATTCGACATTCCGTCCGATGAATATAAACACAAATGTGTGTGTGTGTGTGTGTGTGTGTGTGTGTCGGACATGATATTTGTACATTCAGTATACCTCACACTGAGTACATGACTGTTCTATGTATATAACTGTCGGCAGTATATCAGATGAGCTAGTATAATACACTATCACCTCCCCCGTTTATATTATAGCACATGTATCAAATAACCCTGAAAAGTTACAGGCTAAATTAGATTGAGGAAGTAAGAATATAAAAAATATATATAGAGCGTGTGTGTGTGTAAGAGAGAGGACGTGTTATGTGTGTGTGTGTTAACAGAAAAGCTGCGTCACGTGTGGATAGTGTAACGTCGATACACGTGACACAATCACGTGTCACTGTCGCGTGATAGCGTTTCAAGTGCATGTATATAGTTTCTCCCAAAGTGTGCGAATGTGTCTGTTTGTGTGGGTGTGGGTGTGTATGTGTGTGTCATGTGTGTGTGTGTGTGTGTGTGTGNTGTGTGTGTGTGTGTGTGTGTCATGTGTGTGTGCGCGTCCATGAGTGTGCTGTGTGTGTGCGTGTGTCGCTGTATCAGGAGCACTGTTACATTCTGCACTGCTACATTCATTCTGTGACCTATATCTCTGAGTGTGTGAAGCGAGATCACTATAATGTGGCACCAGTAACCCATTCATTACACACTCCCTGAGTTTCGTCAATAGAATCACGCCAGCTTCATTAAGCGATAATCACATTAAATTGTAAGTTAATCCCGAAAATGTTCCTCTGGGACGTGTGTAAAACATAGCTGTGTCCTACCGATCTACCGCAAGGCGACGTGACTGTGTGTGTGCGTGTGTGTGTGTGTGTGTGTATGTNTGTGTGTGTGTGTGTGTGGGCGTGTCTATGTGGGTTTCCTCTATAAATCATGCTTCTCAAAGTACGAGCCTGTGGTTTGCAACTATCACACATCTACACACAACATTGACCACAGAACATAAGATCAGCAACACTCCTGTGTTTTCCTGTGCAACTTACATCATCGACCAAGTATAACTTTATCAATGTTTCCGGATAAAATTACGGTTTAGACCGTGTAACCACCAATATTAGATAGAGGAAATGTTTGGAAGCCAGGATAATGGAAATTACACATATAAAACACATGCATCTTGGAACGCTTTACCGAGAAAAACGAATACTTTTCAACGCCCTTCCTAATTAAAACAAGAGTCGTTCACAGTTTAGATTATAGCAGTTGCACAAGTACATCAGAACATCACACACGCACACACACGCACTCACACACGCACACAAACAAACACAAACACACACACACACACACACACAGTACACACACACATTCTGGCAATCCGCCAATTTCCCCAAATCCCCCAAATATATCATTGGCTGAGAAGAGGTATATCCGGGCAAGAACACTCGAATATTTCGGTGGTTTATCGGACTTCTGTCATCAGGAAAGCAGCTGTAGTGATAACCAGTAACATTGTGTCAGTGTGTGTGTATAACCGTGTAGGAAGTGTTGACCACTCCTACTATACTACTGTATATTGAACACTGAGCTGTGTACTGTGCTGCTACAGGAGCCAGCATCATGATGCAGGCGCTGTGCAGTGTTATCGCACAGTGTTACGGTAATATATATTGTCAGATCGTACACAATAATGACATCATTATTGAACAATCAGGGTAAACCATGGGCAGCTATACTCGAATATACGACTGCCAAACACCAGAATAAGGAAAATCAGTTTTTTACTATTATTTTTTAGTTGAATCTCTTTGAAGCCAATTGGTACGTTATATTTTAATCAATGCATCATCTTACGTTTGTGTTCGTGTGAGCGTTTGTGTGAACTAGAGTAGACTCTCTAGGGTCCAGGCTACCATATCAATGAGTGTAACAAATAGAGTGGAAAGATAATTGAGGAGTGTATCATTGTCTTACACGGCTCACTGACNAGTGATAACCAGTAACATTGTGTCAGTGTGTGTATAACTGTGTAGGAAGTGTTGACCACTCCTACTATACTACTGGTGTATATTGAAGACTGAGCTGTGTACTGTGCTGCTACAGGAGCCGGCATCATGATGCTGGCTCTGTGCAGTGTTATCGAACAGTGTTACGGTAATACATATTGTCAGATCGTACTATTATTTTTTTAGTTGAATCTCTATGAAGCCAATTGGTACGTTATATTTTAATCAATGCACCATCTTACGTTTGTGTTCGTGTAAGTGTTTGTGTGAACTAGAGTAGACTCTCTAGGGTCCGTCCAGGCTACCATATCAATGTAACAAATAGAGTGGAAAGACAATTGAGGAGTGTATCATTGTCTTACACGGCTCACTGACCACTTTTATGTCACGAAATATACAGTATGTGTGTGTGTGCGTGTGTGTGAGTGTGTTTGTGTGTGTGTGTGTGTGTGTGTGTGTGTGTGTTTGTGTGTATATATGTGTGTGTGTACTTATGTTACAACCAGCAATGTGTGTTGAACCAAACAATTCCGCCTACTTCCTTGTTTCATGTGGGCTTCACCCATTGTTACAGTGTGAACACGGCTCCACTCCGACGCCTTTGCTTCACTTCAAAGCGCCGAATACTCAATTCACCACCTCACAACATAATATAGCTCAATGTTTCGAACCCCATTATAATAGTCCAACAACAACCTTAGAAACAATAACTTTCTGCGTCATGTGTGTTTGTGTGAGTGTGTGGGGAAGGGAGGGTAATGAGATACTTGAAATTCATTGTGATTACATGGACTCAGTAGCGAGTAGCGCAACAAACTCATTATCACTTACTACACCAAGGGGGGTACAATATTGTGCAACAAGAAGGCGGAAAAACGGTCGTGCCACCACCCCATATCAAGTGTGTGTGTGAGTGTTATGTGTGTTATGTGTGTGTGTGTGTGTGTGTGTAT
>CAMPET010000141.1:64264-114303 GCA_946803715.1 Beroe ovata
TGTGTGTGTGTGTGTGTGTGTGCAGTGGGGGACTGTGGGTAGCGGAATATACATGTTACTGGCTATCAATGTTCCCCTTCCTGCGTGCTCTGTTACAATTCAGTCCCCTCTCTCCCCCTTAGTGGACTCTCACCGCAACATTACGTATGAATATATAACATATGTAAACATAAATACAACATATATAGAAATATATATATCGACCTATCTCTCCTCTTCTATATATTTCAGTTAATATATTTCTTAGAAATTCTGACATTCACGTACAGCTTAAGTACTGAAGACCGTTTAAAGGAGACTTAACCGCTTTGAAATAGACAAAATAAGTGGTAGTGTGGAATGAAGAACACAATGCAAAGTTAATTGATGCGGCCCAAGCAAATGCTACATCACGAATGAAGTCCCGAACTTGGCCAGAGAGACTGGGTTATTGAGTAAAGGTTGAAATGCTTCGGTAATATGGTGCACACACACACACACACACACCCACACACACGCCATACACACACAAATCAGACATGAAACAAATAAAAACATATAAAAACAGACATACACACGCTAAACATAGGATAGTACATTATATCATCTATTCGAAACATGCCTTCTCCGTAAAGGAACACATAGAGACACACACACACACTCATCACAATCATCATATGGGAAACACCTTGGAAGCATTACGTATACTATTTAGCATTTTCATCCTGACGTAAACTCTCATCAGCTTCAGGGACATTTTCAGAGGGCTTGGAGAGTGAGGAAGATGTGTTAGGTTGATAAGTTTGAAGTGGAAGATGGAAAAGATTGAAACGATCTCAGAGAAGTGGCCTAGAGGAGAAAAAAGAGGTGGAATAAGAAGACATCAGAGACGGAAAGAGGAGATCAAAAACTGAACACAGACATTGGATTAAAATAATGAAGAAATTTGATAGACTAAAGCATAGGAGAGAGAGAGAGAGNGAGAGAGAGAGAGAGAGAGAGAGAGAGAGAGAGAGAGAGAGAGAGAGAGAGAGAGAGAGAGAGAAAAGAGGGGATCGAAGAGCAGAAAAGTAGGAGAAGAGTGAAAATATAGGTAGGTGTTTAGGTCTTTAGGTGGACAGGAAAGGAGGAGATCAGGATTGAAGCATGGAATAGGAAGGCAATTGAGCAGTACTATTACAAAATCGACTCTCTACTTCCTATACCTCGAGTAAAATCTATATATCATACAGTTATAAGATTTAGACCGGTCATACGTGATTGAGTGTAGGCAGTGTACCCGGTGACTCTAGTAATACACATGGATAGCCCTCGCTATGTTTGTGTTACTCTGGCAGCAGCAGTAGCATCTCTATTACACGCTATTAATGCGGTAATGAAGCACACGTCTCATACTTATTGCGCGCACCTAGATTGACCGTTGACACCAGATTGAGGGTCACAGAACATATCAATTAGTAGCAGCTGTGTCTCATGTTTACGAGCTCAGACAGTCATTTCCAAATCATTTCCGAGAATTAAGCGACGTTTTTCTATCCCTCTCTTACATTTGCGTAACTGAGTACGCGATAAACTGTCAAATTGTGTCTAAAGTGGAACTACCAGCAGAAGTTAGATCTCAGAATCACGTGTTATTTGCAGCTCAGAGAGATGCGAGACAGGCATCATCGTTGTTAAAGTGAGTAGAGTGGATCCGAGAAATCAAGTGACGAACATAGCGGAGAACTTCAAGTGAGGTAGCACCTCGTCACACTTTTGTAATACACGCACGCGCGACTCGCGAGAGAAACGACAAACAATTTTGACAGTGGATATCAGTCGCTCAACACCCACAATTCCTGAATCATGATGCACTAACAGCAGAGTAACAGCAGAGTAACACCAGAGTAACAACAGAGTAACAACAGAGTAACCAGCAGAGTAACAGCAGAGTGTACTTACCGGCGTGTAGCTTCATGTAGGAAACAGTCAGTTTGAGGATGGTACTCTTGTCCAGTTTACGAGAGGAGTGGGGCGATGAACAACTCGGGACCATGGCACTCAACTCATTGATGTACGTGTTCAGCTTGTCCCGACGGCGTTTCTCGCTGGCGTTACGGCTCGACCTGCGAGACACGGGGTATTAATTGGATTGGATTAATTGGGGTGGAATTGGTAATTGAAACGCGATCACAGGAAATATGTATCGTGAGCATTGAACACCGGACTTGTGACTTCATACTTTTTCATCGATATACTTGTTGGTTTCATCATTGACTGTAAGATACTTCTCAATAGCTTCGTAACGTCATACCAACTATAGAGTGAGTGGTAAAGTGATATTCTCTCAGAGCCGAGAACTGGAAACATCCCAAAATATCAAGTATTGTCACATTTCGTTATCTCGTACTTATTTCATAGCATAGTAGATATCTAAAATGTGAAGTTTGATATGGCTTCACAATTGATTCTCATAAAGAAGCCTGTATTCTATATTATTGGGAGTATTGGAATAATTCCACCAACGCAACCACTAAGATGAATTGTCTGGGAAAGTCTTCAAATTAATCAATCGCTACAAAGGAAATGCGATTCTGTGACAAAATCACCATGGCAACTATTTAATTGCATTACAAGATTGAATGAACTTGTCCCTATTGACGTCAAACAGAAACCACTGAACGAGCAGCAAAGCGGCGAATTCAATGAGGTGCGAAACGGTACATATATCATTATTTTAAACTTTCTGTGGCACAATTGAGGTGTTAGCTCAAGTAACAAACCCACTAGATGTTGTAATTGAGTGCACACAGGTCCTCTCAGACGGGCTATATTGAGAGTAGATAAGAGTAAACTTCTCATGATTCTAGTGAGTAATCCTACACTTCGCTCCACTCTTCAGTTTATTACATCACGACATCGGACAAAGAATAGACACACACACACTCATGTGTAGCCATATAAATTGCGACGCAGGTTACGGCAGACAGTCCAATTCTCAATGCAGACAGAGCGAAACATCACCCCCTCCCCGGCGCCCAGCCGGAAATGAGGGTGAAGTGACGTGATCATGCTTCGTCCCGTCAGCCTGGCGACACGCCAGGAAAATGTATACCCCCAAATTTGCACGGTTGCTGATAAGTGGGGTGTTAATTTAGGGCTCAAATTGTCTGGGGACCGTTATAAGATTAAAACCTTCACGTTTGCGCTGTTGCAGGAATGCGCTAACCATGATCATGGATAGAGTGCAACAAGCAATTCTTTGTTTGAGTAGTTCCCAACTTTTCAACCGTAGTAGATGGATATAAGAGAAGAGAAGAGAGCAGCTCACATTGTGTCATGAATGTAGGAGAACTTTAAACAGAGGTGTAAATATCTGAGTACAGGAGAACAGTATATATCACAGTATATATTATATGCCAGCTAGAAATGTCTACTTTTGTGTGTACCGCATGTGTGTGTGTGTGTGTGTGTGTGTGTGTNGTGTACTGTGTGTGTTTGTACTGTGTTTGTGTACTGTGTTTGTGTACTGTGTGTGTAATGTGAGTGTGTGTGTGAGTGTGTAACATTTCAAGGACCATACTCCCTTTCACCTCAAGTTATTACAGATTGACAACACAATCTCATGCTTGAACTACCAAGCCTCCTGTTTGTCCCACATTGATACTCAGTCATACTCAGCCACAGAGAGAGAGAGAGAGAGAGAGAGAGAGAGAGATAGTTCAGATCATAATCCATGAAGTACATGTCAGATGATGACAATAGTCTTCTTTTCATCTGGGAGAACGATCTATTATGACCAGTGACCCTATCTCCCTCCTGTACTCTCCCTCTAAAGTTCGGACCGATATATGTACACAACACCTGTGTGCTGATCCCTTACAGTGAGTGTCAGAAGTGATAATGTACACACGACATCGTAGTACAAAGTATACAATGGTGTATGTAAACGTGCTGTCACGGCTTCTTCCACCAAAGGGTGTACAATATTGTACAGGAGTACAATGTATTCTATTGTATGTGTTGTCTAAAGATGGGGGGCAATGCAACATCGCTACTTCCCAGCAAGTACTTAGTACTGCTGGCAGAGAAGAATGAGGTAATATATATACAGTCTCTATATTTACAATACTCGTCTTGATTCAGCGTACTATAAATAATACGAACACACATACGTCACACGTAATTGAGACAAGAATGAGGGAAGGAGGGAGAGACTCAACGACCAACGTATAATGCATTTGGGAACCATTGTCATCGAGTTTAATAGATAAGTTAATAACCTAAGTAATTTTACTTGTACTCGCTAACCGGAGTGATTTTCAATGTATTCGTTCCTTGTTATGTGACGAAGGATTCACTGGAAGTGGGCGATTGGGCACGGTTGAGCCACCAAGAACAAAAGGAAATCATCTCGCGGTCGCTTTGAATCACGGCTTATGCTTTGTTATCAAAACGGCATGGTATAACAGGAGAGAGTCGGTATCACAGATATGTCAATTGTCGTGTCTATTCAGTTGACAGCCCCCTCCCCACGTGCTTTTATCATCTCCACTGTGCATCAGATGGAATGAATCAGGATTCAAATGCGCGTGTAACGGCTGAGTGAAAGAGTGGGTAATATGTTGTGTATACATTTGTGTGTTTGTCTGTTTGGCCCCTCTCTCTCCCTCCCTCCCTCTCCCTGCCGCAACACCTGTTCTTCTCATTGCTATTGTAAGAAGGGGAGCAGCTGCTAGACTGATGTACCGATACACTCCACTTCACTAAGTAGATAATGTCCACCACGTGACCGCCACACAACTCACACCTTTTATGCAACATCTGTCCCCCCTCTCCTCCGCTCTCTTCCAGTGTACATCTTCTTCTAATTGCTCCGAATGGGGCACACCACTATCAGCACACCCTCTCTCTTCGCTTCACACTACCACTTGTTACAACATCACCCCCCGTATCGGTATAACGGTAACAGTTGCTGTGTAACAGCATTATATTATGGGAATTCGTGGGGAAACAAATACATGAGAGATCAATAAACATTAAAATTTAATGTGACTCCTTCTCAAGGAACTTCATCATGGGCAGCGGGTTAATAGAGTAGCTTCATTCAGTCTTTTCCTTATCAGAACAGTAACTCTGTTATGGTAGCAGTATGCTTCCGAAGTACAGCCTTGATGGCAGACCATTACGGACAACATGGTCATACCCCTCCCTTGTCTCCATTTGCTCCTCTCCAGACAAGTTTGAAAGTATGTCCCAAATGTCGCGCAATGCCGGAACTATATAGAGGGCGGGTAATTACAATAAAATATGCAAAATATGTGGATATGTAAAGAAGAGTGTGTTTCATCTAAGTGGACCGTTCAAGTAATGACTCTTGAGGCAGTTAGGTCGCGTCGGAGGAACAATCGAAATTTGCTCCTTATAATTCCGTTAGGAAGAGAAATATCCAAATCACGGTAGAACAAGACCTTGAAATTTAGAAAACGTGTGCAATTCCGGGACATTTTAGTACAAGGATAATGAGATGATTGAAATGCCTAATTAGGCGCACATAATTGATTCAGGAATAAGAAACCTTTCTCTCTCTCTCCAACTTTCCAGACTGATGTAACATAATGTTTCCCTTGAACAAGACTTTATTCCATTGCAAATGTCGCAATATATATTGCAACACACATGAAACAGACTCGTAAAGTAAAGCCTGACAGCTGACAGGAGCATGGAATATATTGAGTGCTTTTATCAATGACCTTATTTCAGCCAGGAGTAGTCGTGGTCGACGTAATCGAGACACATAATTATCACTGGGCTTATTAAACGAGTGTCGTTAGCTGAAACAGAGTGATATAGTGCAAATGTTGACAAATGTGACAACTGATTTAAAAGGGTTCTGATAATCATGGTGCAAGCTAATCACGACATTAACAGCCTAATAAGGTCATGGTAATTCGCAGCAAAGTTATGCGTCCACAGATACTGGCCAGTGACAAAGTATATTCTGGCAAGAGTCATGTGCAACTTGTATTTGAAAATGTTGAGGTTTAGTTACTAAACAATGCACAAATGAAAAGTCATTAAATTTTCATTGATATGATAAAAGATTGAATGTATCATCATCATGTACAAATTTAAAATGCACCCATCTAACTCCTGCCATGAACCCATGTGTACTTTAACATGGAGCCACGTGAGGCATGTTCAGAATACCATGTGATGGCGAGATACCATCACCACGATGATGTAATTGAATAAAACAATTTGGTTCGATATCGGAAGGGTGGGAGATAATATCATCGTCCAGTGTTACATTGTATCAGCTAAGTGTACAGTACAGCGCGAGGTGTTAACAAGGTCAGACTCTTCAACACACACACACACACACACACCTACAGCAATCTGACTGTGAAATTGTGATGACTGTGATGCTACAACAATATGAGTCTCAATTAGGTTTATTGCCTCTCCTGTCAAGGGAGGGAAAGAAAGCAACATGTACGGTGTCATGATGGGACTGGAACAAACTCCTAATTAATGAACACTGGTTCTTCCTTGGGCCACGTCATGTCATCACCTCTCTCTCTCTCTCTCTACAGGCCACTCAGAGACGCCCTATATGACGGCTCCTGACAGTCTGAACCTCGCTGATTTCGTTCACTTGGCGACACTCGCTTGTAATTTCAGTAGAGATAGCGACAGGAATGCATGATATGATAGTTTTTTGATATGGCTGTTTTTCTGATGAGAATCATCACATTAGCGAGTGCAATTAGCTGAGCAGTAATTGAGCATAACAATGATGGTTAACGATCCAAAATGATATGATGACCTGCAGGCATGTTTTTAAGGTCCTTGAAAACTTTTCCGAAATTGGCGAAACTCTTGACACATGCTGTATATACGACATCAATCAAGTCCTGGCGGCCAATTCCAGATCAAAGCATCCAACCGCAGGGGACGCAGCTGTTCTCCGGTAATCTCGAATATTCAGCTCTGGTGTCAAGCTACACATTACACACACGCACACACTGTGATACAGTCTCAAGTCTCATGTGTGGACACATGTTATGTGACGTGTCGGGAAAGCTGTCACACTGTTACAGCGAGGCGTGAGCAGCGATAGGTGCTACAAAATGAGATTCCAGTGACAGGCTACACTTTAGCAACAAGAACAGCTGCTACTTTAACTATTGATACTTGTCACAATTCGAGGAGAAAAGTAGGGCGCTCAATAGACTCACTAAAATACGAGCCAATAATGCTATAATAGCTTGACTATTAACTCAAGGAAAAACGGGAAGACGCACACTCACAGGAGATGTATCGAATAGAAACTGGTGAAGTTAACAGTAAACAGGCGTCCAGTGACACACCAAGCCATTATCTCATCTTACACTACTGGTACTGGGTAGGTGCACAAACACACACAGAGACACAGAGACACTCACACAGACACACTGACACACAAACACATACACACATCCAATTATACACGCTTCTTCTCACCAATGATACGTCTCTGTTATAAGAGAGGATAATAATGAATGAGCTGCATTTAAAACACAGTGCCAGTGACTTTTAGTGCCGACTTCCGGCCCTTGTCTTAGAGGCTAATCCACATGGACACATACACTTTGCTATCTATCAACATGAATTAGTAGATGGATGTTTTCCTTTCTACAACCTAATTTAGCTGTTTTTCATTGATATAATAAAATGTGCACTTTACAGCTTTAAAATAAATTTGAAGGCGTGAATTTCAAGCATCTCATCAATATAGCTGGTTTTTGATGATAAGCTCATTATCATCAAGATGATATTGATGTCTGGCTACGTCATGCAAGGCGATGGCACGTCAAGTGAGATTGCAGGATGATTTGACTGTATGTGTATCTCATTGTCGATATTCAGTTACCCTTTGATGAGCTCAGTGCATATCTCTCCCGGAAAATTGAAAATCTAATTAAGGTAATTTGCAGCCCACACACACAGTACACACACACGTACACACACACACATATTCGGTCCTCTGTGGCGACTATGGTATATCAATGAGTGTGACAAACACTCGGGAATGTGATTAGGACTCAAGTTTCTTCGGATAAAAGTGTGCGCGACCAATTTTCTCGCATGTGTATGGTGTGTGATACATGTATGTGTAATTGTGTATGCATGGGTGTACGTTTTTGGTGCGCGTCTATGTGAGTGTATTTTTTTTGTGAGTGTATATTTCTGTCCGTATGTGCGATCGGCGTTAAGTATGTTCGTGTGTAAATTAATTGCGCGAGCGTGTCCCTGTTCGTGTGTGTATGCTTGTTTGTGTATGTTTGTTTCTGCATAAACGTTTCTGTGTGCATGTATGTTTGTTTGTGTTTGTTTGTGTGTTGTGTTCGCAATTAGAATACTCCACCCAATGTCCCTTCTACCTCACAATAATAGACCGAATGCTGGGGAAACGGAAGCTTTAAATGCGCTGTCTAAATGCATGTACATACACACTAAGACTTCTAACTACGACCTTCATACAAAACATGGCTAGAAGTACATAGGTACATAGTTTACACGCACACAGACACACACACAGAGTCATATCAACTCTAAATCAATAGTTCCGAGGTGGTTTCTTGATTAGAATATTTATTATTCATTATCTGGGTGTGTGTAAATCTGTAAATCTGTAAATCTGTATTCCTTGTCCGCATGTTTGTGGATTCATTTGTTTGTTTGGGAATAAAATTAGCAGATGAAATGTTTGTTCGTGTGTTTGTTTGCTTACATAATTGTTCGTATACTTGTTTGTTTTAACAGTTGATCTTGCTGCCCAAGAGAACTACTTGGTATTATACAAATGTAATGTTGGTACAGATACGGTCAGCATTAGCTCCAAATAACTGAAATCAGCTTCCACAGTGATCTGCTACTAACTGTACACATGCCCTCAATACACAGATATTTATACACAAGTTTAACTTTATTACAGTGCGTGTATTGACCAAATGACTAGAGACTCAGAACGCATACAAGCAACATGGAGACCAAGTTTACAGGATTGGTACCAACCTGTTTGGCAGAATTCCATCTTTTCGACTTTCGTGTTTGGAACAATTCCTACTCATCAAACTGATTGAACCATTCTCATTCCCAGGAGATTATAGTTCATGAGTCCAAATGCAATAACTAACATATCCATTATTCCAGAATCCAGGTTTCAATAAAACTCCTGTCTCGCCTCTAAAGTAAATGGCCCAAGAATCAAGTTCGATTGGTACAGCTAATTGTTGATGATAGCACACGCGTGCTAAGAGAGATGCACGCACTTGCTTCAGTTAGTGTGCAACGCAGGGAAAGAATGGGTTTTGTGGCTGTTTAACCTCGCTGGCGCTACACCAATAATACCTTAGCGGAGATTCAGAAATACAAAATTAGTAATTATGTAACAATTTCACTGAACTACGACGTGTAACGCGATGGTTGGTTGCTCACGATGACTGTGATCTTTGTAACAGCTGTAATCCATAATATACCTCCACCATGGAATTACGAATGAGTGGTTTTAAAGGGGCCGTAGTACAGTACTGAGAGAGAGAGAGAGTTCTGTGTCTGTTTGGGTGTCGGAACAGTGTTTCCTAGCGGGTATGTATTTTCACAAACTTGCATTCATGGCAAACCATCATCAATGAATGGATGAATCAAGATGAACCTATATTCTCTGATGTGACCGCAGCAAGACGCATCTCACAACAAGAGGTTGCTTTGTCAGTCATCTCTCATGAATGATGCACACGGTTTCTTATAAAGGCACTGTCTAATTTCATGCTACATCACTCATTTGCCCCACAACCGCTCCTTTGACATTGTGCCCCATTTCCATTGACCAGGTGGGGTAGTATGCTAATAAGTATGAGCTGGGCACACCCATACAATTACACATGTCACCATACTAAATCGCCATGTAATATGTATATTCCTGGTAACACAAACATATTTCGCGAACACTGCGACTGTCACGCATTATGTACATAATATATCATGATCATGATCATGACTTTGGCCGTATGTAACTACCTGCTGACATAAATACCATTGTAACATAGCGGACCAACATAATTCCATGGAGAGGCGTGTTCGACAGAGTGTGTATGTGTGTGTTTGTGTGAGAGAGAGAGAAAGAGAAAAGTTCCTTTCTAACGATTAGCTTCACTGCGCGCGCACCGCCCTGCATCTACAAGTTATCATGGAGGTTGAAACTTGTACCTAATCGTTCTCCTCCACTAACCCGTGCCTCATCTGTGTCAGGCACTGGGTGGGGTCATTGTTGAGAGATCGTACATTCATGTATACAACAAACAGTAAACACCATACACAGTTACACACGCGATTATGTGACGTAGCTATGAAAGCTGTCACGTGCAAACACATACCTACACACGTAGACACTTTCACAAAGAGCTCATCTCCGAGTTCCGCCTCTAACATTTATAATAGCCCACAGCTCTCAAGTCACGACATAAGTCCACGAACTACTACTGCTACATGTAAGGGTTCACTTTGCGTCAAAAAGTAAAGTGTAAATTCTGTAACAACTCACAGTTTTATTTCGTGTAGGTATGTGTAAGGAATGTTTGCGTGCGTGGGTGTATGTATGAGACAGTGACTCCCGTTCTGTGTGCATGTATGTATGGACACTGTGAATGTACATTATAAACGCATGTTGATAAGTTATGATAAAGCGTTGAAATGGGTGTAAGTTTGGACAGCCAACTAGCAGCGACTCGGTGCTAACACTCGGTGCTAACACACTGACTTACGAAACATGTAACTTTTACAGGGGAGGGCAGATTCAGGCGGCTTATTGCCGTTGATAATAACGACCAATTTACTGTTCAAGCAAAAACAAGGTAACCTCTGTAACGTAATTGCAGAGAAATTCCGATATTTTGCAATTTGCAGATCGAAACTCGGGCTAAGAAAGCGATTTGTACGATAATAATGTGTAGAGTGGGATGATTTGTTTCATATCTCATACAGCCTGATGATAAAGAGGCATTACACTAGGAGAGCATCAAGTGTGCTTCTAGTGACATCTAAGTTTATGAAATCGACCTGTATGTAGAAATGATGTGTTTTTGTGAGTGAATGGGTGTGAGGGTGCTGAATGGAAGATAAGAACGCAAAGATGATCAGTCTTATGAAAAGTTAGCTTTAAGTCGCACCACCAATCACTATATTATTAACGTTATTTTATCATCTAGAATACCTGCAATTTGTACATCCAAATTCGCTCGCAAAGCTGCTTTATTGTTAAATTGTCCTCTTCATCAGGTATTCCAACCGTTGATCATCTGGCGAGCTATGTATGATCGCTCACCGTTAAATTACAATCTCAAGTTCTCTCTCACTCTAATGTAAGAGAGAAGAGAGAGTGATGGCAACCCACATCACGGCAATCACCCACCACGTGATGAGAATCACGTGACCAGGAAGGGCCAATCAGAGCACACACCTGGGTTTGCTCACCTGGGCAACAAACTATATTGTGTGAACGAGCGCTACTCTTACTCAAACTCATACACACACACACACACAGCTGTACTACACTACAACATACAAACATGCAAACACTTACAATCACTCAGACACACACACACACACACACGCAGACAAACACACAATTTCACCAACATACACACACCCATACACACACACTCTCTCTCTCTCACACGCACACACGCGCACAAACACACACATACACGGCGCACGCACACAAAAACCAAGTCGTTCAGAGGACAATTACAGTTTGTCGAGCAACTTCACACTCTCACGTGACTTTACACATTGTTTCTCTCACTCTCTCACGCAATAGTCACCTGTTTCCGCAACGGTGAAGGAGGGAGAACAGTTAGTAATGGTTCAACAATACCCTTTCTTTCAACAAAAACACAAACTACCATTGAGCAACCTTGAGGGAAATAAGTGTACCCATAATTTCATTTTCCATGTAATTCGCCATGATAAGTGAAGTGCTCATTTCACTTCTTGTATTAGGCCATTCAACGACTGCGAGCAGTATCATAGTGTTGTACAAAGTACACTCACATTTAGGATACAGAAACCTTTCCGTGGCTACACACAACACACACATACACACAACACACACACACATATCAACGCGAAGCCTTTGACAAGCCCTTGACAAAACACCAGCACTAGTACTGACCGGACTCTTGATGTTATATATCTTCATATGTATGTGTGTGTCCTGCTTCTCAGAGGGAGAAATTGAGAAAAACACCGTGCATTCTGTTACGTTAGCCGAGATACAAGCACCTTTATTGTTACGTCACTCTTGTCAACATGGATAAATATGGGAAACTTTGCCCCCTATCACTACTGCAGGTATATATCATCGGGTACACTCCACAAATATTGCCTGGTACTCAGCTAGCTTCTCGCTCTACATTCATGTTAGATATTATTTTCCTCGCAGCTTTGGTCAGAATGCTGGCAAAAGCCAAGCCTTCAACACGTCGACTGACAAGAAGTAACTCTATAATATTATATTGTTGTTTCTGAGTGTGTGAGTGTGTGTGTATGTGTGTGTTTGTGTTTGTGTGTGTTTGTGTATGTGTATGTGTGTATGTGTGTGTATGTGTGTGTGTGTGTTTGTGTTATGTGGTCGATCGTTCGAGGCTACAGGCTATTGCAGAATGAAAGTTTTGAACGGTGGTAATTGATGGACTGCGATCATGAACTGTTTTACTATCTATTGCTGTATCCTAATTGAATGTATGTTTGTTGCTTTTACCTTGTTACTGTTCACAAAACTAGACTCCATGACTTACTAGACTCTATAGTCAGACATAAAGCACTGGGTACGCCACTATGTGTTACACTTTTCATATTATGTAAAATCGCTAAGCTATTCTAGTAAACCCTATATATAATACAGTAATACTAACTGATAATATTCTTTTAAAATCTGAATATATTAAAATATTCCCAATATTATAAACCGGTATTCCATTCGGACGTGAGTGCAGAATATTATAACATATTATGCGTTAATGCATGACTCCAGTTGGAAACTCAACAAGATTTGGTAGAGCTTCGTGGTATCACAGCGTCAAGTTCACACCAGCCAAGAGAAACCAATATATTATAATTAATCCGGGTCATGTGTGTAGTCGTCTGAAACCCAGGCATAACGAAAATACAGAATTTGTTTTTTCGTCATTATCGATGGAGAGCAACTCCTACTGTACTGCGCAATGCGCATGTGGAAGGAGAGTGGCAACTGTTGACACATCGCAACGGAAACGCCTGATGGAATCTACTGTACAATGAGATAAAAGTTTTTCTGAAGACGAGTCCGGAACTCATGATAATGAATATATCAGGTTGCATCAGCAGCTAGGATACGGCATGTATGTTTATATCATATTCGCCCACACACATGCACACACACACATCCATATTCTATAAGTTACCAGCAATTGTCTAGGTTGCTATCACAGCGATTTACCGGCATTCAGAATGCTTTTTTCTTATCGTAGCTCAGAAGTCATTAGTCTCGAACAAGGCTTTAGTTTGGGAACTTGGCATTCGAATCACAAGCCGAGAATGCCTGCAGGTTAGACTGAACGAAGTATGTATTGACAACTGAAGCACTTCATTAATCGCTAACACGTGAAAAGGACTAAAAATTTGAAAAGATATTGGAAATACTAAGTTTACAAATTGAACCAGCAACATGCACCACAACAAATGACTTGCGGCCATGGAGGAATGCCTCCTATAACTTTCCCCCTGATTTGTGATATAGATCATCAAACTATTGCCTTCATAATGAGAAAATGTAAACAAGTATATATATATCATATCTCCTCAAGTGGAAGGTACATTTAATCATTATATAATTGGTACTTCAGAGCTAAGTGGCCCTGCCTTGAGTGAGCATGTTCAGAGCCACACCACATTAGAGCAGCTTCTTTGGTATCTGCTCGGTATCCAATACGTTCACCGAGATGTAATCATACAAACATAGTGAACTGCACACTGGACAGTGAAGCAACTCATGTAAAACATAATTTAATAGGTAGCATGCACAAAGTAATATACAAATTACAGACGTCAACTGATCATAAGTTAGTTGTCACACTTTGGTTCAGTGTGAATGACATGAGTCTGAAGAGCACAGAATAATGAACTATGGGGTAATTAATAACTATCATGCGAGTGGTACTGGCTGTAATAGAGCATGACTACTTTAGCAGCATTTGTCATTAAATAAGTTAAATTTAAACTGAACTCGCTTCCTTTATGTCACTCTATCATTTGCTAGACACTACATGATGCTTATTCAATGGACAATGTTCATCAACCTAATCAAGACTCCGGTTGTGACTGAATAATGAATATTCAATTATTCTTGGGTCACAATCAAATAATAAAGCTGAAAGGAAAGCTGAAAGGAAAACTGGCTTGATAATAATCATTGTTGGGAAAGGAAGAATCTTCCTGGAAGATCCACGCCAAGTATTGGCAGCCATATTATATTGGCCGACAACAGCTTCAATATCAACTTGTCATGTGAACGGGGTTGTGGACATGAGAATGAATACTGATCCAATAATAAGATTAGTTAAATCTTTCGGCTAAAGTCCGAAGCCAGGCTCTATTCAATGCCTTTCAGGATAATATAGTTGAGATATGGCAGTTAGTACACTCAATTATTTAATTAGTTCATCCAATTTCATATTATGCCCATTTTCTATAAGAATGTTTATCTGGTATGGACCCTTCAGCGTACTTGTTTGAAGAAGAGCCAGGTAAGCGTCACCAGCCTCCACGATGTAGAACCCTTTCAGTATTTTCTACTTTAGAACAGGTTTACTAGGATGATTATTGATTAATTGGTAGAGAACGGATTCCACGATTGAAATTAGACATGACACAGGAATCAAATCAATATTTATGATACAATTGTTCTAACATCTCTAAATTTGTCCAGGAAATAATCTTTGCACCAATCGAGATGCCGTCGAAATGAAGCCAGAGATCCATTGTCTCAATTTCAGAGTTCCTGGAAGGTCTCAAACATTTGGATGTCTCAATTGGTATCCCTCTTAGTGGTCGCCTCCTAAAGAGACTATACATGCCACCCTTCCTACGGACCTTTAATATAGATATTTACTTGGATACATGGATACCCACACTCTGATACTTATGTATAATTGTCTCTCACAAAATACCCTAGTTAAATTTCCCAGCGAGTTACGCTGAAGGTTTATCCATTTAAACGTAATATATGCAGGAAGGGTTCCTATAAAACATGCATAAGGAATATCTGGTGAAGTACACATCCATGGGTCACTTCCATCAACTGAACATCTTGGCTGACAGACAAACACACAACACCTCCCTTCTCCTTTATCTTCCAATCTCGTATCATAAATCCTGTATAGTAGCACACACACGCACACACACAAGACATTCGAATATATAACATACACAGGGGAAAAGGAGAATATGGTTGAGAAGTCTTGAAGTATATGTGTACATATATCGTAACTATCAAGAAACTCCAATCATAGCCATTAGAAGGACTATTATTTAATTAGTGTACAGTGGCTTGAGAGGGAGGGAGGGAGGAAGGAGAAGATATATATATTCGTGTGTGTATAGAGTTCGCTAGGAGACTTGACTTATAGTGGGGGAAAGAGAGAGAAGGAAAGGCTTGTTGATGCAACATGACGTGGCTTTAACTTGCTCTTGTGTAAACAATCAATACAAGATACAATTAATCAATACAAGATACAGCTGATGTTACTGAATCATTCATAAGGGCAGGTGTCAAAAGGAGAATGAAATCAAACAGTGAAAGTAACAGTCCAAGTCCAGCATTTTTAAGGGCCCATACACCATACACACCCGGAGTTCTTATCGTAACACTTGCAATACCAGGAATCGCCGACATGTTACATTCCCTGTTTTAAATAACTCTGCAAGACAGGTAAAAGCGAGTCCTCCCCGTACCTATATAACAGACGGTATTATTCCTGAGCCCACATTTCGACAAGTTTACCGTTTGATAAAATAACTTCACTTTAACACAAAACAATGCTTTACTACTTATCATATTATGTATACAACAAAGTATCCGTACTTAGTACCATTGTATGGTAGTGAGTTTAACTCATATTATATGTGTGAGCGGTGAAGTCAAAGGAGCTTTTTCTGAACTGATGTGTATAATAAATTGACCAAATGGTAAGGGAGAAGTCCTCGAAACCGAGCAGCCATTCAAACCTGCGTTTGTGTACATCTAACACATAAGTGGAGGAGGGGTGTGAGAGGGGGTGAATATTTGTTTCACAATGAGTCCAGAGAGAAAGGAGGGGATAACAGTGCCAGGCTATGATACTACACGCGCACAGCACTTTCTTCTCATGTTACCAGTACTAGGTACCATCTTTCACGAAATTTATACAACGAACACCCCCAAGTTCTCGAGATACATGATACCGCATCTCGTACACACTATTCATGGCATGATCCAACCAGCGATTCTGTTCCACATGAACTTAGTTATTAACGCCTCATTGAATACCGTCAATTGGTACATCTATGACCACACGTCACATTAACAATTACCATCACGTGTTGCCCAATGAGTGTCACTGGACAATGTAACAACCACAACAATAACCAGAACAATCCCCACAATAAGTGTCACAGTATCACGCACACTCACACACACACATGCATACACTCTCAGTGCTTGAATATCACAGACACACACCACTCACGCACACACAACAATAATGAGTGTCACCACACTGGCCTCACTGCCACAATACACTCCATGGTTTGTACAAATAATTGGGTGCTCCTCTCCACCAGCCAATCACAGCTCGGAACCCCGGTCACGTGAGTGTGGAAAGCAATACAATTCATCAAAACATGGAACAGCAGAGGACGTGTAATATAAACACACGCGGTGTTTTATGAGTGCACCGTAATATATTATCGATAATCAGTGTGAGTCTATCGCTATTATAACACATCCTCATTAAATCTCATCTTTTACCGCTATATGGTTCAAGCTCGAGGTGAACAGAAGGGGTCACAAGCCACAGTATATAACACTATCAATCTTTTTTCCTACAAGATTAATCATGATCATATGCTTCATCATAATCATGTAAGCTAAGTAAGTGTATTTCACGGTGCGAATAGCCAAAAGCCGAGCAATAAACTGAAGGGGAGACTCGAATGTTTCAATGAACACCGCGCCATAATGACAACAATAAACGTGATCACACACCGATAAATAAAATGAAAATCCTCAAGAAACTTCTATCAACTTAATTTCAGTTGAAAAAAACATCAACCATCAATAAAGCTGTGGCACAATGTATGAATTCCAATTATTCCACTAAAAGGTCTGTCTCAGCTATGCAGTTCTAAAAAACCTAATGAATGGTAGTTGACCGTTATGAAAACCCTCTAATAACGGCGAGAAACATCGCTCTCATAACGAGACCCTTGATTGAATTCATGCAAATAAATCACCTTATCTATGTGACGCCATATTAATCAATTACATCTCTCCCAATTCTATATTCAGGTACTCATGCAGTTTACACCATCAATTGCCTGTTGTTTCAATTACACGTGTGTTCGATAAGAATATAGCCAGACAAAGCGATGACGTCATACTCTCGTCCGTTACGATTCAGGGATATGGCCACTGAGTACGAAATAATTTATACTTGTATTTGTTTTAAAATTTTGGTATTTAGAATTAATACAGAAGTTAAAAGTATTTAGAAACACAGAAGTTAAAACCTATGGCGTTTGCGTGTTTACTTTCATGTCTGCATATCCGTGTTTGTTTATACATATTCATTTTTGAGTGCTTTGTGATTGTTAGTCTGTTCGTTCATTTGTTTGTATGTCCGGTGATGTGTGTGTGCGTGTGTGTGTCTGTGCGTGTGTGTCTGGGTGTGTGTGTGTGTGTGTGTGTGTGTGTGTGTGGGTGAGAGNAAGTAGTCACAGTTTATCACGTTGCAAACTTCGCATGACTGCAACGTATTCCTGATTTTCACACACAGTTCACTAATATGACTGCGGTTACATGTTAAGCAGTCTAGTGTGTTGGGGCCGACTGGTGCGAATTTCATCTTGTTCGTTTGTTTGTGCGTTTGTTTGTGTACATGTTTGTGTATGTATTTGTTTATGTAACGGAACTTTCTAAAGCAGCTGTGTAAAAATGTCCAATATTATGTGCCACAGGTAAAAGCTACTATGTGCCCTACTTGCAATATGTGCACGGTTTGATGATAATATTATGTTGAATGCATACGTGTACTCTGTCATTCGTGCACGAATACAATAATACAGAGCATTCGATACTCTAGACACACTAACGTACACACACGCACACACACACACACTTGCCAAGCAGCATCGTATTCAACAAGATTAAGCACGGAACACGCGCCAGGCAAATGATTTTCCCGACAAACTGTCTGGTATATAACATTGTATCGCATTATGATAATGTTATTATTGTTGTTTCCTACATTTGTCTGTCGCAGGCTCATAGAGGTGTTATAGGCTGGGGGACGGTGACATGATGAAACTTGGTACAAATACAAGAATAACATGTCACACAAATGAAATTACACGTAGTATATAGCATTATGTAGCGACATGGCTATTTTACACACACACACCATCCCCGTAGTATATAAGATTAGAGCGGGAAATGCAATAATTTCAGGAAATAGAATACATTTTCACGGACTGAGTCGTGATCCGTGAGATCCACCGATTAATCTACCTTTATTATTTTATTAGCAGGAAATGAGCGGTAAAACACGAGACGCCCTTTGTCTCGTGATTTGTTACAGTTTCATAAAAAATAACAGCATATTGAATGTGTTCTGTCTCAAAGTTATTAAGTTAAACACGTAATAAATAAGAGTAAGTCAGACTTGCAATATCATAGGTAATATGTTAGAACGTATGCCAGCAAATAATCCCTTTCCATCCGGTCTGCATGTCAGGAACAGTCTAGGTCAGTGTGCCGGGTGAGAGGGTGTGAGAGAAACTGAGAGTCACCTTTCATCACACGATGAAAATTCCACAACACACGGTTACCTTGCCTCTGTATTGGATCATGTTACGGTTATTTCTGCTACTACTACCTCGTTATAATATATATATTTGGACAGGGGGCATTGCTCCCTCTTCTCTCCCCATGTATTGGAACACATACATGGGTATACTCACACTCCAAGGATGGAAAGTCATTCGTTATATATATAACACACATGACGGTATACAGTGTCATTGGAAAGTGTCAGATGATATTACATTTTTCTACACAAATGCCCCGGAATGTCAGTCAAAATATGGTGAGCATTTTCCAAGTTCATCTTGAGTGTAAAAAAACTCCCCGTAAAACATTGGATACGTAGTGAAAAGTGATGGAAATTAACTCTTTTTTCTTAAGATATCATTCCGGTGTTCAATGTTTTCATGTTCATATTCCATGGCAAAGATTTGTTTAGGACTCACCTTTTCATCTTAGTCTTGTCATCGATCATCGGGATTGACCCTTCTCTAAAGGATTTCATCATTACAAAAGAGCTACAAAACTTGGAGAAGACTCTACTGAGTTTCAGTCTACGAAAAAATAGAGGAAACTTGAAACGACATAAAAACATGTTTGTCTATCTTGAATTGAATTTTCAATTGCTAATTCGGGACTAACTTCTTGACTGTGGTTTTCTCATCCTCAGAGAGAGCTTCAATTCTGAAATAGCAATTTAAGGATGGTTCAGATCTCATAAGAATAAGACATCCAATGAGAGAATGAAAATGTCTTAGTACAAACTGCAAACAAATTCATTTATAACAATGTCCAATGATGGGAACAGCTTACTTTCTTTTGTCTCCATGCTTTTTTCCGCTCATCCCATAACCATCACTCCATCAGCCTACTGTTGATATGAATAAGCTCATCAATAAATAAATGCAGGTTAATGGCATTCTCTACTGTTACCAATTTATTGTTACTGTAAAAGTCAAAACTAAGTTTTCCTGGGAATGAAGGAAGACTTTGGAGAGCAAACATGACAATACTAGTCCAGTCAAATTTGGAAACTGGAGATCATGTAAGTCTCACTGAAATATTTTAACTCCCTTGTAATGGCTTTTTCACTTTCTTCATCGGTGTGTTGTCAATGAAATCTATAGCATAAACTATATCATTCAGTCTTAAGGAAAAACTACACTCAGTTTATTGAGATATCTTTGAGATGATTGATGCGATAAACATTTTAACCAGTATCTTTGCAAAAAAAGAAACATGCCCCTGAAAGTAATGGAGGTCAAAACTTCGAATAGAACTGAAATATCTTTTTACCAATTGAAACAAATTTTAGAATTCAAACTCATGTAAAATGATAATTATAATAAATCAAACTTTCATATTATAGTGGCACATCAAATTATATCAATGAACATTCAATGCTGATCAACAATGCTGACAAATGAACTATCGGTTTTTGTCAGCATTGGTCAGGTGGTAGCACATATGCCATAGGCTCTGCTCTTACATTCATGAAATTGCCCTTAACACCAGAATGACCCTACATTTGCCTCATCAGTTCAAGAGGTTTGAGACTAAACTCCTGAACACTATCAAACAATCAACACCATTCACAAATCTTTCATAAATGCTGAAGTTTTAAACTTATCAACACTAGGTACTTATAACAATCAAATTTGAGGATAATGTGCATTCTCCCAGAGATCCTGAAGATGGAATTTTAGCTTATATAAGTTTTAATTCCTTAACTGTCAGTTGATTAGTGGGGTAAGTAAGGTTCGATTTATGATCAATGTGTCATACCTTTTGAGTTTCATTCACTTGTACTTATCATGACATCATTGAATCCTCTCAAAGATAATAATAAATGATTGTTTTATATTATAGTTGCACATCAACTTATTTGAATGCACTCTGCACAGCAGTGCCATAAAAACAAAAATGTCAAAGTAAATCTATGACACTGTGCTCAGCGTTATGAAGATGTAGATAAGAAATAATAATAACAATAATAATGATAATAATGATAAATAGAAATTTATGAACACTGCTCTCAGGACAAGCTTAAACTCAGCAGTGTTGAACCAAAACAAAACCTTTGAAGATGAAGATAAAATACTTGAACAAACGTCTAGTACCTTTCATAACAATTACCTGGTTTGTAACCAGTCCGGAAAAATTGATGTGAAAAGTGAGAAAATATAATGATACAGTAAAAGTTTGGGTTATGAAATCACAAATGGCTGAAAGTCATCTAGTTTTATAGTGTCTGATGTGCATAGATTGAACAAGAATGTTTTAAACAGTTTTTTAAATGAGTCAGTATTGAAGGCAGTTGTGACATGAATTGGGAGGTTGTTGAAGATCTTGGGACAGATGAATGACAGGCCTTTTTGACCCAATCTTGTGTTTCTAACAGGAGTCATAAGTCTTGGTGTGAATCCATGGTATGAGTAAATTAGAGCTCTTATTCAGTGAAATGAACAATTACAATGATAAGAGATGTACAATGATTATCATAACTTCAAATGGATAAAGCAATGTCAGTCAGAAGCAAACTAAATAATGTACAGATAAATATTAGCAGCAGTACTTAGTACAATCAGGCTTAGGGCCAGGCTTGGAGGTGATCCTGAAGGGCAGACTAATGTTTTGAAACTTTCAGTAGACTTTTGGTTTAGAGTATATAGGTATGATTTTACTGACCTTGTCTCACTGACTACAACGCTTAATCATCTTGAAGCATCACTTATTGTGCTTTTTCTAAACTTTTCGACACTTCTTTTAAAATCAAATTTAAAATTATGCAGAACAAGTTATTACAGATAAGTAAATAGAGAAATTTATTTTATTGCGAACGTGATAAGGTAGGCGCCATGCAGTCACTTATGCGCTGCGCTGATACGTTCACATTCCACCATTTGCATTCTGGGATGGCGACAATATCTAGGACACTCATCATCATAGTACTTGTAATTGTCTGTTGCCAGATGTTATCTGACATCTGTCCATGTGCACACGTTGCGCGCCCCTGTTCTACTCAGTGAACTGAAAAGAAACCACGGATACGCGCAGCGCGCGCGGAGTATTTGGGTCACGCAGCGCGGGAACATCTGTCCACTGTTTCACGCGCGCGGCGCGCGCCTTCATCGGCGCGCAAAAAATTAAACAGTGGACAGATAACATTTGTCAAATTGTATGAAGTTAATAACCTTAGCATAACTGCTGATGCATGTGCACACATTGGATTGCGCGGCACTGTTCGCGCGTTGCGTTGCGTGATCGACGATCGTGACCCAAATACTCCGCGCAGCGCACGCTGCGCGTTTCCGTGGTTTCTACGACTTTTCAGTTTACTGAGAAGAACAGGGCCGGGGCTTGCAACGTGTGCACACCTAGCCCTTGGCCTTATTTTCTCGATGATCTGAAAAGTCGTTAAAAGGAGACCTCGGAAACGCGCAGCGCGCGCGGAGTATCTGGGTGGCAACATGAAATACTGGAAACGTGTCAACTGTGTCAACTGTGAAATGTTAATATAGTTGTTAGTTTGATATATTATGGATCAGTTGAAAATTCCACTGTGCCTCTTGCACAGTGGCACAACTGATTCAACCGATACAGTGGAACAACTGATACTCAAGCTGGCAGCTATTTTTGTGCTTGATCTGTTGTCTTTGATCTGCAGTTTAGGTATTTCATGAGTTGATGTGCAACAATGATGTCATTCTATTTATTCTATTCATTCTATTTAATTATGTGTTAAGGTTCCAACATGATTAAGTAATTCTATACTTTGAAGGCACATTTCATGTGGCAAATTTTGTGTCTCTTCTAAGAGTGATGGTTCTGGGTTCAATACAATTCAAACATCTATTTGTCTCATGCTGTAAACAACAGTGGATTTCAATTGTTCCTCTAATGTACTTACTTAATGAGGTTCCCTATGTATTTGTGATTAATGGCTTTACTTTTTCAATATAACAAAGGATTGATCAATATCTTGTCAGTGATTCTCATATGGATACTAGCCATTAGGTTGCATGCCGTATGTCAGCACTTGATCATATCTGTTCCCCTCCTAAAGTGAGGAGAGTTTCTGCCAGCAGAGTTGTACCATATACAGCAAGTGAGTTCTCAAATGATTCTGATAAATAAGTAATCCATTGAAAGTAATGATTTGGTATGTAAGTTACACAATATTGTATAAACAATTTTCAGAAAGCAGAGCTCGGAAGAACTTATTTGGTCCAGTTGATCATGAACTGCTAGAAAATGAGCTGAAAGATCAAATAAAGAAGATCAATGATGAGAAAAAAGAAAAGTGGGGCTTTGACTTTAGCAAAGGGGAGCCTATTGAGGGAACAAATATAGAATGGATTGGGGTATCAGAACAGGTTTCAGCTACTCCTACAAGTTCACAGGAAGAAACAGAGTGTCTACAATTTGACACCAAGGTTTTCTTTATTTATATTTCGATGATAGTGTCAATGAAATAAAATTTAGGTGAATGAGCATCTTATTATGGACAGGTTTTCAACTTTATCATTGTTGCAGTCATTTGTTGGGGTTGAAGGTTTCAAACTACTACCAACAGCAAATGAGCCTTCAGAAAAAGTTTCAGCATCCCCTCAATCAATAGAATCTATTCTCAACCCCCAGAACAGCAGAAAGGTATGTTGTGCCTGCCTGAGCATAATTTATGTCATTTCTATTAATTAATTTCTATTATGTCATGAAAAGATATATTTCAGAAAAGAAAGATTCTTTTGAGACATCAATCTATTGTATGTCGTTTTTTATTAATTGAGAAATCGATTTCATTGTGATCTTTTTCAGGAAAGTGAGAAAACGCCTTCATCTTCTGCTCAGAAAAAGAGATTGCTTTCAAGGACTACTTCCAAGGTTAAGTGTAGAAGAAAGATATCTTCGTCTCCAGCATTCAAAGAAGATAAAGCTCAGCCTTCTATACAATGTGAGATTTATTTTAATGTGGTCAGTTTAAGCATCGATTATTAGTCAGTAATGTGCCAATGATAAGTAATTCTTTTGTTCATGCACCTTATTTCAGCATTCTTCAAGAAGAGGAAACATGTTCCTGAGGCTGTCAAAAAGGTTGATGAGGAATCATCACCAGCTGCTAAGAAACCCAGAACGTCAGAAAGTACCCTGAGAACAGTTCGATAAAGTTCAATGGTGAGTGTAGTTGTTGACTTATATAATTGTTTTTTCAACTCATCACTGAACAGTTGCGCTTTCAAATGACAAAATTATCATTCTTTAAATTTCAGGTAACATACTGAAAGAGGAACTTCCTCAAATGAAGGAAATATTTTAACCCCATAGACGAGATGTAATTGACTACCGATAAAGCAGAAGCCTACTGAACAATGAACATACGTCAAACATTTTTGGTCTCCCGAATTGCAGATTTCTTGCACTGGTTTCAATATAACGTATCGATTTTAATCACGCAATTATCAATCACAAATGGACCCTACCTTGTTAGAATATTTTAAAGATTAACTCTGGTTAAGCTGAGCGTAATTTTATCATCACATTCCGACAAGGACTATATTGTTAAATGGAATGTGACCTTACAGTTTTAACCTTATTGTTTACTATTGATGGAAAATATTTAAATTCGTATCTTATCAGACGGCTTCGGGCTTTCAAAGGAAAGTTCAATCGTAAATTTTCCTATCAAATTCTTGATTTTCACTGCTATTGTGGTGTCGTGGTGTAATAACTAACATATGTATGAGCGTTATCTCTATTGTTAAATTACCTTTGTATTGAACAAAAGTGTCTCACTTTCAATAAGATCTTCTTACAAATGGGCACGTTCAAATAGTTTTTGCATCTTAAAACGGGAAAATAGCTGTATGAGTATGCGAAGGTTATGTAATGAAAGAAACACGAATCCTCAGTAGCATGAACACTGGCACAATGTGATACTGCTCAACAACAACAGAAGAGATTTATTCAATCAGTTCGCCAGTGCACTATACCAACATTCTCAAAACCATATTCAAGACGTAATGCCCAACATTAGCCCGCCACTGGGAAACACTGGTGGTACACAGGACCATATCAATTGCGAAAGGTGGAAGTCACAGGCTCTGAAAGAGTGTAAACTAGTGCGGAACATCATTTCAAAGATCCGAGAATCGAGTAGTATGAAGTTCAGTGACTCGTGTATCTCTTGCGAGTACTGTAATGATGCGTATTCTGCAGGTGATTGTTATAACTGTATGTATCCGCATACTCAGAGGTATATAATCTGGCGGTATCTGATGAAGGGACAGTATTCAGTGTAAACCGCTTACATTTGGTCTGGTGTGTGAATATAACATGAATCTGTCAGGTTTGAAGGGTGGTTTGCGGCTTGGCCCTGACCCAAACGACCAGGATATTCTCCTATGTGAAGACTCGTTATCGTCTGCAGCTGAAGTGCAGACAGTCTTGTCGCATGAACTCGTCCACTACCTTGATCATATCCGGGTACGTGTGTGATGTCTCGACGCTTGTCACGTGTTTTGTCTCGTCACTTGTCACGTGGTATTTTATTGGTTTATGCGTCTCATGTATATGTTCACTCTTACGCTATGTTTCATCACTAATTGTTGACATCCCTTACTCACGCTAACAGTTCACTGCTTGTCTAGCTAACAGATTGGAGCGATGAGAAAGCCCTCGCTCGCTCGGAGATACGAGCAGCAAAGTACAGCTTGGAGTGTCACGAGGAGAGGAGCGGTGGGAGGTTTTATGAAGGAGCAATGGAGCATCCAGTCACGTGTACCATATCTCAGCAGTTCAAGGAATGTGTCAGAGACAAAGCTGTGAACTCAGTCAGTCTTATCAGGAACATTCCTGCATTTCAGGCCAGGTCAATTGTTGATGGAGTGTTTGATAAGGCGTACAGCGAGGAGTTGTGACGACTTCTTTTAGCGTAGGATTTTACTCAGATCGAAACCAAATCGAGATTTTGGAATGATATTATCAACGTTTGTAATCTTGTTTAGAGGGAATTTGATGAATAAGTATACATAGTTTTAGTTTTATTTTGTGATTTCTTGCGAAGTTTGAATAGCTTGATGCTACATAGGAGGTGATGCATACGCGTCATTTCAGTCGATAGTATGAATTCAAAATGCTTTGTATAAACTATTGATTATGATCGTATTTTCAGAATTTACTAAGGTGATTTGTTACTCCTATTTAACCCTGCCATAACATGTTCATTGTTCATGGCAGTCAATTATTGAGGGTGGTATAATTTGCTGTGTAACCCTGAATATTGGGAATATTTCATAAGAGTCTCGGATTGCATATTATGTAAGAAATTAACGTCCAAACGAAACACGATCTCAGTGTGACGGGGTTTTTAGTACTGAAATGTAAATATTAAAGTAAATTGTCAAGACTTAGTAAGAATCTCACCTTTCTTGAAAATCAAATGAGCTTCATTGTGTTTTCTCGAATGATGCTCCATTGCATCAAACATAGATGTAATCCATTATGTTCTGAGAATATGGAATTAATGAATCACAACTCAGAGAGCTGAACGCGTCACCGTATATATATCAACACCGCAGATGAACATATGTAGAGTTCTGCGCCCGTTTCTCTCCTCCCTCCCCTACCAGCACGCTTCCTACTTCCCGGAGAAGAAAAACCCGCCGTACTGGCTGGAGAATCTGACTCAGAGCGGGCACAAGAAGGAACATCCCGATATCTTCCCATGGTGAGAGAGAGAGAATGGAAAGTTATTAAGAAATCTGACTTGATATTGACGTCTAAAGTTTGAAATAGTAGGGTCGAAAAGCGGAAAACGTTGTTTTATTCTGGAGTTGATATGTTGAACAAATGCTCCATTTTGTGTTTACTAGGGAGCCTAAGGCCGATCGTCTGAAACTGTTGCCTGGTGACGACCCGCAGCCCTACCAACCATCAATTCGAAAACACACGTTCAGACAGAAAGAATCTCAGGTATTGTAGCACCTGCATGTACCTTTTTCCACTTTTTAAACCATTTTAAACGACTTTTTTGAAAAGCGATCTGCGATAAATTTCTGTAAACCATGTCCTTTGGACCAATACCACGTTTTGTATTGGTATCGGTATTTATTTAAAACTGTGTTATGTCTTGTACAGTACTTGCTATGACAGGTGCCATTGCTGTTCATAATGAAAGATTTTCCTCTATTTTTCAGAAAAAGTACGATAAACGCAAGGAAAACAGAGTTTTGAAAACGAAGATCAAGGAAAATGAACTGACGTTGGAAGTACAGAGTGATAACATCATGGGGAGTTGGAAGAAGCTTTATCCCATTACTAGACAGGTAACAGCACTCAGCACTGTGATGTGACAGGCGACACAACTGATATGTGACAGGCGACAGTATTATGAATTCGTTAGAAACTCAGTCTTTACCGTCTCAGTCATGCCTGTCCTGTTATACCCGATTCAGTGGGCAATATCTTAATTTTGTACGCAAGACTTCTATCCCGAGTGGTTATCTGCGATCAGATACACTATGATCCTATATACATTATAGCCTACCTCTCTCTAGGTTATAGTTTTTTATGGCGGGCGTATCGCTCGAGGAACATTCTGTTGCTCAACTCACTGCATATAAGATACTTGGTCACCCCTGGACTGTACGCGACATATCCCGTGTGTTGAGATCACGTGATACCACCACGCTCGCTGATTGGTCGGCGCTATACCTCCAGTTCAAAGCTGATCACGTGATCGGTACTCTTCCCTACCGCTGGGAGTCAAAGTCATACGAGTGGGAGTGTGAGGGGGAGATCAGTTACAACGAGGCGGATCTGATACGAGTATGTTTTCCAGCAACAATCTGGGTTGTTGTAATGAGAGGATCGTTGTTTAGCAACCCTACGCTGAGTGGAAAAGAGAAGGCCGATGTGATAAAACAGGAATTGGAGCTACCCGGGGAGTTACCGCTCATGCAGAGTTTAGGGAAGCAGGGCAAGTGTGCAGCAATTGAGGAGTGTGCGGGGGAGTGGGAGTTGGTCATCCCTCATTCCCTATGGGGGAGTGTGGAGGGAGTTGTGGAGGAGGAGGTACTGGTTAAATTCAGGAAACATCCCAAGTTCCCAGTCACTGATTCGTGGAGTGATGTTAGTCAAGGAGGGGGAGGGAAGGGGTTAACTTGGAGGAAATGGGAGGATGAGTGTGGTGTTTTGGACGTTATTGAGGACATTGAACCTGAGTTCTTGGTTGACTGTTCATGAATCAAATAGATTGATCGTGATAGATAAATTATAGGAATATTAGATGTCCGTTCCTGCTGGCCGTTCATTCGTTTTTTGTGGGATTTTTCTCTGTTTCGTAGTTAACTTGTTTTATCGAATTTTCTATTAGTTGTTTTTGATTAAATTTCCGTTCTCACACGATAAGTTTTGTTATATTTTGATGATAAGCATAATCCACATAATAATTAACAAACATTACATTTTCAACAATCAAACGTAAAAGAGCAATGAAATGTAATTAAAATCCGTGTTTGTGTGTGAGTGTATTGAATCATGATAACAGATAATTTGCTGATAACAAAACTAATTAATTTTCCCTCTCTCTCAAACACAGTATCTGTTAAAGAGTTCATCACGAACCAATTTACTATTTCACTTCCTATCTCCAACTCATACATGATAATCATAATTAAAGACTCGAACAATTTTCAGATTATAAAGAAACCGTTAGACCACGCTATACTTCAGTGTTACTTCAACTCGATTTGGAGCCCAAGATACAAAGATACAATGATAACACTACTAAACGCAAGGTAAATTACGAGTTTTTTATCGCTGCTTTAAGTGTTCAATCCTGGCTTAATAGGAATCATGTTCCCGTGTACATAGGTGGCGGTCCTAGGGCAGTGAACTCAGCATTGACATGGGTATCAAACTAGTAACAACACAGTAACTAGTAACAACAACTAGTAACAACAACTAGTAACAACAACTAGTAACAACACAGATCTAGTGTATCAGTCGCTGGTTAGTTTCTCGAGTTGAGAATCAATGGTTTTGAGCATATGCATTATCTCACTGTAGAACACTATGGTCAGCACCAAAGCACCGAGTATGAAGCCGCCGACGGCGTAGTGTTTGGCGGCTATTCCATCCCTCCTCGCTTGTGCATAGTCACTGCCATGTAGGGCGTGGGCGCTGTCACACGACTTCTTCAGAGCCAGTATAGCACACGGGTTAAAACAGCCACACAACACTACAGACACAAGCGCTAGGACGGCGTTAGTACTCGGCAAATATGATGCGGGTGGCGTCAAAGTGCCATCACTGTCAACCTGAGGCTTGTTTGCCGTTGCCACCACAGCAGGTATTTCAATGTGTGGCTCCTCTGCCATGGACGCTAGAGTGGCTATAGATCCATTGGAGAAGCGGACTCCTCTGTTAGACGGGCCCTTGTCAGAAGTGGCAGCGCGTGCAGTGAGTGATGCTCGCCGTTTCTTATCACCGGTGTTGTCAGGTGGCTGCAATGGGAGAACAGTGTTACACTCGAACGAGAGATTGCAAGATCCTCCACGGTCCTCCTCTAACATAACCGAACACGCTGAACATGGAACTGTATTTCGTTTCTATTCGTGCCCTTTTGTGAGTCACCATTTGGACATATATGGTCAAGCATCGTAACAACAGTGTGGAGAGCAGCATTGAAATGTTGAGTTACACGTGACTCTATTCGTTGCTGGCAAACTGAATTAAGAGAGACCATAATCTCATGTAGGAATATGTTCCTGCAATGATTTGTCATGATTTGTTGCCCGGTCTACTATGTTAGGTCGTGGATGATCGCATAGTATCACAACATTCCTCCCCCTTTTCCAGGAAAATAGCAAAGGACAATGGGTTCGAGTCCGCCTCTCTGTGGATCGATAGCGCTGGCTGTTTTTCTCACAATATAGACAAGAACGGCATCACAGTTCATGCTAAGGGGAAGCGTGGTAGCTTGAAACGGAGATGGTCTTCACTCAAGGTAACAGTTATCAGCAGTAAACCGAAGAGTAACTCGACGGTATTGCATAACTTTGCGGAACAGAACCATGAACATTATCAGAAATACTTGCATCCTCTACCTATCGTAGAGGATATCACTTTTAGGTGATCATTGTTGTAGAGTGTAGTGCAAGATGATCTTCGCAATACTAATCGCAATCAAGTAGTTCTGTGCGGAGGGAAATTTTCGACGATGTTTTCAAGGTCAACTGATTGCTAAACTGTCAATATGGTTGCTATTTCGTTCCGACTTTAAACAATTCTTTTCATGTCTTGAACATCAGCCACCAACTGATCTACTCGGTACCCGTGATTCGCGCTAAGTCATCTTCGCATCACGCGCCGCGCACTCCCAAAGACTGCTGACATGTTTCGCTTGTTGTCGCTGTACGGCGCGGTGTAGAATCTGATGTACAGAATCTCTAGTCGCCTGAACGACGGATTCGCGCAGATTGTTTTTCGTAGCGGTATGTTTGAAATTTCGTCTCGGGGGCCGGCTTGGTTTTTCGCCATTGCCACATAGTTTAAAAGACATCAACGAAACCATTTCATTCGAGTAGTGATTGCTTAGATAAAAACATCAGAAAATCGTAGCAGTCAGTACATTATTTGGATACAAAACGAAATGAAAAGTCAAACAAAAATTTTACAAAAATAGCAACCTCAAATTCAAATGTCAACTATTCGTCCTTCTTTTCAAGTGGAACCATTTCTATCGGTGTGAGTCTAGAATCTGAGTTGTTTCGACCATGGTTTACCACAACCTCGACACCTGCCTCTCGTATGTCCTTCAAGTGACTCAATCGTCTTTTCTTTTCGTATTCTTGCCGGGTTTTGGGGTTTGGATCGCAGTTGATAACAGTCGACAGTTTCAACTCATTTTGTAGGGTGAGTGACTGATCGCTGATCACACCGGCTTCCAAATCTGCATAACTCCCCGGTCTCAACAGACTCCTCTTTGAGTCTTCACGGTCAATCAAGGGCTCATCTTTGTTGTCTTTATATTGCGGGATATTTATGTCCTCATCTTGGTTTATGATAATCAAAAGTTTACAGGGTGTGGCCAGACTCAATTTTGTCGATCCGTCAGGGATTAGTTTGGGTCCCATCACCATTGAATTGGACGGGAAGCAGCGTGTCTCTCCGTAAATGACAACCACATCGGTAATGATATCGTCAACTTCAAACACACCATCGTTAGTCTCGGGAACTAGTGTAGCTAACACGCTGTGTTCACAGATAGTTCTTAGCTCCTCGAATTTCTTCGTTTTGTACTTCTTACTCTTGAGTAGGAGAGACTGAGCTATCCTAACAGAACAGAGTCTCCACAAATTTTCCTCTATGATAGGGTATCTCAGCATGAGACAATGCATATCCTCAGCTGATATGAAGTAACACTGAAGATCTGACTCACATACCACGAATGAGCCCCTTGGACGGTTTACCAAGATGCTCTGTTCTCCAACTATTTGACCTGGGCCAAGTGAATCGTTTGGTTTGTGATGGCACGCCAGTTGGATACTGTGAGTTTTGTGTAGGTCGTGTGTGGGTGTTTTGTGGAGATCTTCCATACTGTGGAGTACCTTAGCTCTACCTGACACAATCAAATACACACCTTTAGCTATTTCACCTCGTTTTAGGAAAGTTTCACCCTTATTATACATCTGATGTTGTGACATTTTTGCAACATTATACACGATGTAATCTTTCACACTTTTCAGCCAGGGTGCCTTGGAGAACATAATGTAGGGGTCTGGAGGGGAAATCCAATGGCTTGGATTAGCCAGGAGTCGTTTCATTTTCTCCTCCAACTGTTTGGTAAAGAGAGCACAGTCGAAATCCTCCACCAGGCCGTCATCTAGGAGTTGCCAAGCTGTTGCTCTTCCCTTATTCAGGATGAGTCGTGTCACCTGCCTAGTGGAAATAGCTATTGCTATACCATGGAACTCCTTCCTTACTTCACCCAAACTTGCGCTCACCTGATCTCTAGTGGACTGAATTCTCTCTCTGAATGTTTCTCGGCACTCCTGGTACGCCACTATGTGGTCCAGATGTTCCAGAACTTCGTCCGACGCCATGATGTATGCCACGCCCACATCATAGCCTGATGATACAGATTTATTGATCGCTTCTCTGATCAGTTTCTGCAGGGCCAACAGCACCCATTTGATCAGACGAACACATCGGAATAGACGAACAATCCGAATTATTCTGAAGACATTGAAATTGAAGTTAGTCCTGTTACAACTCGTGAACACATCCGATATTGAATCGGCCAAGGAGATGATGATAATTGCAAAGTCCAGGATATTCCATTTGTGATAAAAGTAGTACTTCCTCTGCCCTATGAGTTTGAGTATCATTTCCACAATGAAAAGAGTGTTGAAGGCGTAGTTGACATATCCAAATGCTAGACTTAAGCTTGTTTTCCGCTGAGTAATCTTGCCCGTCACAGCATCAGTAACTGACTCACATGTCTTATCAGACATGGTCAATTCCACGATTACAACCACAACGTTAATGAAGATCAGAATCATGATTATCGCCTCAAACACGTTAGACGACACGAGTTTATAGACCTTGTATTGGTGAATATTGTTCGGTATTGGATACTCCTCCTGCTTCCTCCCTTTTTGCCAAGCCTCTAGGAATGCTTTCATGTAGTTGAGAACTCGTCCAGTTTTCCATGTCGATGAAATGTCCTTGAACTCAATGAACTTGTCCCTGACATCGAGCGTCTGATCACACATATCATCGAGAAACCGGAGTGCCGGCTTACTGAGCAGTCCCGAGTCGAACTGTTTCCACAAACTAATCTTGAACGCTTTGAACACTCTGTTTCTAGACTCATCAAAAAACTCACTCAATTCAGCCTTAGTGAGTGGCACAGGTACTTGAGATTCACATTGGTCACATGCTGTGAGTGTACCATGCAGTTTTTCTATTGCTTCCCTATCATCGTCTTGGTCACTCTTCACCTTGTGGATGGTGTCAATGGTGCACACTTTCTTCACCTCCTCCCAGTTGCTATCTGTGTGGGTGTCATCTCCCTGAAGTGTCTCCATTTCCTTCTCCATTGACTCCATGATGTCTCTTGTCGCCGAATCAACTGCTAGTCTCTTAGCTTTGGAGATGTGGCAGAATCCCAAGATGGACAGAACTTTATTGAAAGTAGTTGAGTTGATAAGAAGGGTTAGGACGACAATTCCCGATACGAAGAATAGAATCTTGCTCCGCATGACTAGACAGAAGCCCGAATTGTGCATAACTTGGAGTGCCAGTGCCAGTGAAACAGCGCCCCTCAGTGCACCCCACATAAGAATGGAAGCGGACTGCCATGTACTCCCATAGCCAATCTTGGAGAGGACTATGTGGAATATCATGAGCATAATCGATCTTGATACGGAGACACCGAGATACAACGCGAACAGATACACAATGTCAGTTGGTTCGATATTGTCGAGAGCAGAATAAGTGATTATCATTCCAACAACGAGGAATATGATAGTATTCACAAGGAATCCCATCTGTTCCCAGAATTTGTTCAGGAACGTCTCAATCTCAGGGCTTATGTTCATCTTGTTCATGTTGAGAACACATCCAAACAAAACCACTGATAAGACTCCAGATGATTTGAGGAACATCTCACTGACGAAGTATATAAGGTAGGGCGAGCCGACTGTGATCGTAATTTCGGTCAAATAGTCGTTGAATACTTTACCCAACCAGTAGACAATAACATATCCCATGAGGACGCCGAATAGGGGACCACCCACTGTTTTTAATACTATGTCCACAATAATGGACGTCACGGTCATCGTACTGCACATCTGCGTGTGTAGAGGGAGCACTTCATCGCAGTTCAGGTAGTTTTCACAAAAGTTTTCTGAAGTGAAGTCAACTCTTGTGTGATTGATGCTACACGAATAGTTCATGTCATCGCACGGTGCCATGGCATTGTTCTGGAAGATGTTGAACAAAACAATAGCTGCTCCGTCATTCAGTAGAGATTCCCCTTCAATCACAATGGACAGATGATGGACGTCACGTCCACCAGGACTGTTCTTTAAGAGTGCGACAACAGCCACAGGGTCAGTAGCACTTAATATGGCACCAATCATCATTGAGGCATCCCATGACCAGTTGTAACTGAATAGATACATCACGACAACAGCAGTAAAAAGAGATGAGATGATGTAGCCAGGGACAGCTAGCACTAATATTTGTCCAATCGACTTCTTTATAGCGTGGATGTCGAGAAGAAACGCCGACTCGAAAAGAAGCACTGGGAGGAAGGAATACATCAGCAAATGTGGGTCGATCTGAATCATCCCGTAGTAACCTCGCATGTATTCTTGGTAATACTTGAAAATAAAACCAAATGGCATGCCAATAGCCAGCAAAGCCACTGTATACGGGAAGCTGGGACTGAATTTCTTTATAGCGTGCCTGGTTAAGGCCCCCACTAAGAATGAAATGGAAAGAAATAGGATAGTTCCGAGACTGCTGTCCCAAAAGGAGGCGTCATGTGGAACATTGTGGTCGTCCGATTGAACTGTGTGGCTCGCCAATACGAAAGAGAGAATAATCAAACGAGCATCGTACAGCATTTCACGTTTCTGAAAAAAAAGGTCATGATCAAATGATGGCATATGTAAAAATAGGAACTGGTGTCTTGTATGTATGTTGGGAAGCCCTGCAAGTTTACCTAAAAACTTGTTTCCGAATAGTCCCTCTTTTACCCAGTCATCTCATTGTCATCTCGATTCTTGAATTGTTCTGTAGTGAGTATGACTATGTAGCAATGTAATGTAGCCAACCTCAAACAAGGGTATCTATAAAACTCTGTAATCACTAAAGAACGTAATAGAAAAATTTCAGCAATCTAAACAGAATCAAATAATAATATCCCGGCACAACTCAAAACATTTTCAGTATTCGAATCATTCTGAATTCCCAATAGCAATTCAACAAAATCCGTGCAGTCAAGGCAATGCTGTGATTGTCTGTCTATGGAGATTGGAGATAAAACCGCGCGGCCAAGAAATTCTTGGCCCATTTCAATTTCTAAATCAGAGCGCGCGCCGCCGCAAAGTTATGCAATCTTGATTTTTTATATTTATAGCAGCACAATATCGCGCGGCGCGGCATTGTGCAATGTCAATATGCAATTTCTGTAATTATAATCTTATCTGTATGTGGACATATTGTCTAATGTCTGTCATATGTTGCATTGTATTGTCAGATGTTGCCTGAACTGTTTCTCGCGCGCGCGAGAAACAGAGGTCAGATAAAATCAGGCAAGCAATCATGAATCACTGATTCACTGAGTTGTCAGATCACAGATGTTACCTCAACCTGACTGTACCTGTTTCTCGCGCGCGCGCGCCTTCATCGAGGCTAGCTGTTTCGGCCTTCGATAAAGGCGCGCGCGAGAAACAGAGGTCGGATAAAATCAGACAATGACAATCACTGAGTAGAATAGGGGCGCGCAACGTGTGTACACGTCTGTGATCTGAAAAGTCGTAAAATATAAGACCACGGAGCCGAATTGCGTACATTGTCAAATGTTAAAAATATGTATGTATCCAGGGATCAATGGGATTTAGATCGAATATCATTATCATTGATAACTGACAACTTAACTGCTTGAAGTTGAACGCATTTGCAGTGTTAACCCAGGCCCAATGACTCATAGCCTCTTCAGTACTCGTTTGACGTAGCAGGCAAAAGTCTAAAACTCTATAATGGCAACGTCCTTGCTNCGGAGTATTTGGGTCACGCAGCGCGGGAACACCAGCGCCGCGCCGCGCAAGAAACAGTGGACAGACATATATGATATGTGATATAACATCCGGTTGTCGGACGATGCCAGACCGCTGATGCAAGCCGCGATGCAAGCGGCTTGCGAAGCGGCTTGCGTCAGCTGTCTGAGAATAAGTTTGCACCGCGCGCAACGAAATTCTCGACAGGGTCTATCATCGATCGACAAAACATCCGGAAATCACTGAGTAGAATAGGGGCGCGCAACGTGTGTCATGCGTACACTCAGCTGTGATCTGAAAAGTCGTAAAATATAAAACCACGGAGCCGAAACGTTGCGCGAACAATGTCAAATGTAAAAATATGTATGTATCCAGGGATCTATGGGATTTAGATCGATTAATATCATATTCATTGATAACTGACAACTGCTTGAACGCATTTGCAGTGTTAACCCAGGCCCAATGACTCATAGCTTCTTCAGTACTCGTTTGACGTAGCAGGCAAAAGTATAAAACTCTATAATGGCAACGTCCTTGCTAAACTGCCGATTATTCTCAGTCTTTTCTTCCTCAAGCAGACGAACAAGACGAGCAGTATGATAAGAAGTATGATAAGCCCCGGCAGAAGGGTTGTATACTCATCTGGAATAGAATAGAAGGGCCCGTTACTTGGCAGATGGCGTAATTGATGGTTGAGAGTAAGGCAGAGCACTATGAGAGCCAGTGCAGTCATGTGCTCTGAGCAGAAATCTGATGAATGAGAGATTTTATGGCGGTTTAATTTTGATTAATGTTGACATAGACAATGTTCTACATTCCGACAAGTCATTCATCGCGAGATCATCATATAAAAACACAAATCACAATCGGAAACCCACCGTCGATAAGTTCATCAGCCAAGATTTTCCGTCCGATATGTTTCGTTTCTTCCTGTAGTTCTTCAGTTGTCTTCGATTCATCATTGTAACAACCCGTCGGCTGGTGCCACAGCAAGAGTAGCTCTCGTATGCTTGTTTGATGAAACTCCTCAAAGTTGTACATTTGACCAACAAATACCATCTCCAGAAACAAGTCATATCTGAAGCGTATTTCGGTGGCAATTGCTTCTCAATACATCCAGTATCCACTCATTGACGACTATAGAAACAAAGGTTCTTACCTTCCCGAGTTAAGAACAGAAGGCATTCTTCTGTAAGTTTTGAGGACGAACTTCTCAATAAGCTGATCGAGTGTAGTAGCATTAGCCTCGCAAAGTCCCGCCAGTTGTCGATCACACCCATGCATCTGTCAAAGTTCACAGTTACTATGGTAACTATGGCGACAGCGAAATTGAAATGTGCTACTTATTCTGTATTTGTTCTGTGAGTCAGCGTTTCTCCAAACTGACACAAATTTGACCAGTCTCTGACCATAGTATTGTATTGGTCATTGCGTCATACCTTCCGGCCGTTGTGACGTGATGTGCCATCATTGATCATATTTATCATGACAGTGCATGAATTCTACAACTTCGTTAAAAAATACATACGTAACCTTCAAGAGAACGCGTGTCGATCGCGCGTTACAGAAGACATCGCGCATTGTTGGAGACTTGCCTCAGCTAGAAGAAAGAAGAGAAGCTGATGGGTTAGCTGATAGTCTTCCGATCGATCGTTGGTCATCTGCTTGAAACATTTCTGGGATAGCTGACACTTCTTCGTATCTAACAAGTGTGTGTTAGCATACATTGGATCGTATCATTGCATAATTAGTAATCAAAGTGATATGATCATGGCACACTGCTGAGTCTACCATACTGAATAAAGAGGAACTTTAATAAGCCTGAACAATACAAGATAGCTCGCTGTGTGAAATACCTTGAGACCCCAGTATCTCCACCATACAGCTATCACTATCGCCCTCGTTGTATGTCATCTTGTAGCGACTGGGTGGCGCCTCGTGGCCGGGGCCCCGCGACGACAAGTGACGGGGGGAGGGGAACATGTCTGATATGCGGTATACACGGGATATGAGCGGTAAAAACGTCTCGTAGTACCTGTAAGAGAGGGAGAGAGTGATGCTTACTAATTCATGATGATGTCCGCCAAAACAGATCTACCTAGACGAATCTCAATTTGAATCCTAGTGATACATATTCAGGAGACAAGCTTATAGTTACTTAGTCGTCTTAATAGTAAATGCCTCAATTTGTCAATAAAATTTCCATATAATAGGTGAACGATCACTCGCTACAATTTAAATATATATGAGAACACGCCATTCGTTTCATAAACATCAATTAATGGTGCTCTGAATTATGTCGCGAAATTCACAAACAAATGTCAACACTTATGTTTTATAGTATTCCCAGACATTTATAAATTGAGGAAGTGTGATTTCTGCGATATTTGCTGTCAGATTTTGAGTGCGCACGAGTGATGTTAGGTATTCAAATGTGGTATTCAAATGTGGATTTGAACTTTAGAACTATCATGAAACTGTAATCAACAACTCACGAGTTTTTCTTGGAAGTTTTATCGAAAGCAATGTCCACCAGATTGTTCAATTTTTCCTGGAGTATCACGAGTCGTGTGGTTATATCAGTTGGTCGGGTCTGGAGCATGGCGTCTCTGACTGATGTGTCAATTTCACCTGATGCAATTTGATTTATAATTCGTGTCCCAACATAGCACGCACTATCTTGCCACAACGCACATCAACCACTTCACCGGTCAACATTCTCTGTTTGTGTGTGACTGTGTTTGTGTTTGTGTATGTGTGTGACCGTGTTTGTGTATGTGTTTGTGTATGTGTGTGTGTGTGTGTGTGTGTGTGTGTNTGTGTGTGTGTGTGTGTGTGTGTCTGTGCCTGTGTCTGTATGTGTTGGGGAGAGGGATGAAATGACAAATTTGAGAGATGGTATGAAAGATTTAAATATACCTATGTTGCTCGGGCTGCTATGATTGGCTGACATATTATAACATCCACTTTATCTAATCTAAAAGCGAAATAGTGGCTCTAATCCTCCATGAAAGTCTAAATAGAAATTTGATAACTCTCAACTTTCCCACGACTCGCGATTAAGGTGACCACAGATGACGGTTACCTAGTACCAGATAAAATAATTGGTTGATATAAAGATATCACTCACCTGTGACAGATATCAGATAATCTTACGAAATTATGAATCGGATCGGATAAATAGCTTTGATTTTCAAATCACATTATTTTTTCCTGTTACCTTGCGCTACTCGTAAACTGAAGAGAAAATCTACAATGAGGAGGTTGTGGTGAGCTTTAGCCCATCCAATGATGTCATGAATAGCGGATATCGTCACTCTGACGTCACTGTACCCGTCATCTCTGGATTGTGGCGGAGCAGAGTAGCATGTGACACTCAGTAAGAATAGGAGATACAGTGGCAACGGCAGCATCATCGAAACTTCGTCACTTCATTGAGTGCAGTAGAGCTGTTGTGTACTCCATCTATCATCCTTACTGTAAGAGGGGAGATATTTTGAGGAATGTGCATTAAATGTCTCAACGAATGTGCGTACTTCGACAGGAAATGTCTTCATTGTCTCTCGATAGCTCAACATCATAAATCGTGAGTAAAACACTCTTATTCGGGCAAAGAACACGAAATGACTGTCATTGATAAAAATTATATTTAAAACCTAATGAAATAAGCCACACAAACATCATGTCAATCCATGTCAAACACCACGTCAATCCATGTTAGAAGGTAGCCACCGTCGCTCACCCTGTTTTTTCCTTGTACCTCTTGTCGACAGCTGTCAACGCAAGGAAACACAGAAAAGCTACTGGAAGAACACACGCTACAATCCCAAAACCATCGGCGATCGCGTGGTTTGAATAAAACCAGGCCAGTGGGGAACCAGCACAAAATGCACCAGTTTGAGACGCGATTACCAAGTAAGCTGTCAAAATCCCACTGAACTCCGACTTCACGTATTCCCGAGCCATCAGACCAAACATGGCAATCACACCAAATGCCCCAAAACCAAAAGTGAACGCACAAACCCTACATCCGATGTCGGAATGAGAGTATACTTGGAAGAGGAATGCCGAGATGGATGCGATGGCACAGCAAAAAGCAGCGGGGAATGCTCGCGGACTGGCTGTTGTCGGCACTCTCTGAGCGATGTAATCAGCCACTACGCCACTGAACATGGAGCCACAAAACCCGCCGATCTCGTAAACACTGACAATACTGCCAGCAGTGAGTGTGTCAGTGCGAAGTGTCTCCATGAAGAACAGCTGTCCCCACGTTGACATGGTAATGATGGCAAAAGTAAGAATGCAGTAGGAAATCGCTACCAGAGTCATAAACTTGTTGAACAACATGCCCCACTCCCATTTCCCACCATCTGCAGTGTTTTCACCAGTGCTTTTAACATCGGAAGTATTGTCATGTTTCGGTAGTATTGTCATCAGGATGAAACCTGAGGGTATTGTGACTTACACTTTCATAGTTTTGATATCTAGCATCAATGATGTGAAGAATGCCTAAAAATGCGATCTTGGATTGGCTACAAGCTACAGTTATTCGTCAATCAGTTAACAGGTATACTTTTTACTAATTGTTAGGACCAACAATACACACGGCTGTACCTATAGTTATGTTTATGAGTCCGATAGAAATCAGACTCATTTTCCACGACGAAATTGAGACAAGGAGGTCAACAAACACGGGGCATAACGTGGATCCCATGTTCATGCTAGTGACCAGGATTGACCAAATTGTACCTGAAACATACGCAATTATAGTTCCAACTTGCTAAATTGAGTCGGGAACAATGACGTCGAATCTCCAGCCGCACGGAAATTGGAGCGAGATCCACACGTTTTTACCTCTCTTGTTCTCAGGAAATGTGTCCACCACTATTTTACCAATGGGAGGCCAGCACATGCCACAAAACAGCCCATTGAGTCCCCACAGAACCCACAATATATGAACCATACCGAGCGAACCTGCAGCAATGATTGAGTCTTTTTCCGCCCACAGAACCCGAATTTAGGAAGATTCCAGGAATACGTGCTATGAAGGCATGATTATAATACCACTAACCGGCAAGCAGGTTAACAGCGCCAACTCCACTGATCCCAATAGCCAGGAGTGTTCTTGGTGCGGACCAAGTGGTAACGATGTTACTCTGAAACAAGTGATGGAGAGGGATCAATTGAAAAAATCATTAGATGATTAAAAGGGATCAAATGTTGTGAAAGACTATAGATGATTATCAAATGACTTGATGAATGAGCAATGATTACCGATAGTTTAGAGATGAGGTAACACGCTGTAAATGCGCTCTGAGACGCACCCAGGTCACCCTTGGTGAACCCCTCTGTGAGCAAGTGAGGGGCTAGGAATACGATGTTTTTCCGCGAAATGTACGACAGAAGATATGTTGTATAGAGAAGAGATACTATCACAACACCGCCCATGATGGTATCCCACTAGGCCACTAGGTATCCGATTTATTTACTGCCAAGTGTCGGTTCTATTCTGCTGATTTGCTTGTATTCAGTGGACTTTTTCCTTTCTATATGAGCAACATGGGAACCTAACACAGATAAACTGTCATTTATAAACTCTGTCCAAATTGTATTTGGATATACACTTGTTTAACTATAATTATACGTGTTGTGAGAAATAGGTACAAATCTTGTAAGGAGTGTCCGCGTCTCCATTAGGATATAGTGGGACGCTGTGTCGTCACACGCACGTGTTATATCACGCGTGACGTCACGTGATGTTGTCATGGAAACAACCTAACTTAGTACCTTGGCACACACATCACATACTGATATGAACCCGACACTTGTGTGAAACTCACGCGCTTTGCGTGGCATATGAGAACATATAGTGTCGTTATGGAAACACAACACATACTCAGTGAGTTACTGATTTCTACTTGATAGAAACATGGTGTTACCATCGTAATAGCAATGATCTTTGTCTTCTCTCCATCACTCTCTCTCTCAAACTTCTTATTGAGTTCTCAACAATATTACAAATCCAATGCATACCTCTTATTATAAATCAGATATATCTGTGTTATATCATCCAACGTGGCATGTCACATTTCAGTTCTCTTTTACATGTAGGATGGGGCAACATGCACATTAGTGACTATCATAACCATCAACCCCCATGTGTGTGTGTGTGTGTGTCTGTGTGTCTGTGTGTGTGTGTCTGTGTGTGTGTGTGTGTTTGTGTGTTTGTACGTGTTAACATGAGTCTGAACACATATAGTAGGGAATATGGATATAGGGGGCACATAGTTGGGAGTTCATTAGTTGCTGAGAGGCGGCGTTGATGCACAATTGTTGTGTAGGATTTTATCATTGCTGATCCTCATTAGATTATCAAATTTGTTCATTGCTCATTTTCTCTTAGTCTTATCTTACAGTTCCTATCCCATGCAGTTATTGTTGCTTTGTCGTTATAAGAAATATTTGAATATGATTGCTTGATATGATAATTGAAGATTTTACCCGAAGTTGACATTCAAAATTTAATTATGCACTAAATTCAATACTGTAGTAGCTGCACAGTGCACACATATAATGGGAGCGTGTGAGAGTAAGCAAAATCTCGAGAGTAAAGTGGGTTCAAAAGACGAGCCAGTGAAAGGCGCCGATACTGGCGTGGAAAATGGCGGACTTGACGAGGCGCCACATGCCGAAACAACAGAGCCGACAGCGCCACCAGCTGACGACAAGCCAGCAGAGGATCCTGTAGACCCATTAGCAGCGCAAGTAGAAGAACCGGCGCCATTAGCGCTAGAAGGAGAGGCGGCGCAAGAAGCGGCGCCAGAAGGAGAGGCGGCGCTAGAGGGAGAGGCGGCGCTAGAGGCAGCGCCGGGGGCCGAGGACGGTGGGGAAGGGGGAGAGTAGTTGAGAATTGAGATGCAATTGAGATTGAGGTGTCTTTTATACGGTGATGTAGAAAATAGGTGAGAATGCTAGGATCTGGGTTGAGTTCTACAGAGAATAGGAAAGGAGACTATATAGCGCAGTTGCTGATCAGTGGTGAAGTCAGGACCTGATAATTCACCGATAATGCATCAACACTCAATAGTCGGTATTTCCTAATCCTTTCAAGATACAAATAGTTGTTTGTCAAACTTTTCACTCTTTCTAGGTAACGAATATCTTGTTGCTTTTTTGACAATTTGCGTTCCTTGATTCAGAGTTTTCAGTAGATTGAAAAGTGATCAATTTATTCATTGGTTTTTGAAAATGAAAGTAACAGCAGTCAGCACTCGCGATGATTTAGAGTAGATTGTGGTCACGACCCTTAGGGGAGCTGACGATATTCCGAAAGGTTATGAGATCTCTAAGCTATAGAATGTTATGAACGAGATATTTGAGCATTGAGCAAGAAGAAGACCGAGAGATTTCCAGCGTGAAATAGTCTGTACAATATACACGATATATACACATTCATAAAATATAGACACATACCTAGAGAAATACCAAAAACAAGATTAAGTATTTACTCAATGTTATCATAATGTGTGTATCTCCCATTTCATGACGCCACGGTTACATTGGGCATTTCGACAGTGTTATTCTTATCGGATAGCTGTGACAAAAGTGTCTGAACGTCAGACTTCAGGCTGTCGTCTTCTGGTGACAACTTGGAAGCTAACTCGTAGTCGACCAATGCTGAAACAGGGTTGTATCAGGATGAAAATTTGTCTCACTAACGATTTCCCAGATATAATAAGAATAGAAACATGAATCAAACTGCCTCCACAGTCCACATATATCAACTTCATGATACATTGTCATAGTTTAGCGCTGTTTGTTCAGCATAATGTATCCAATTCTGCCTATAGTGTAACAATACAAGGGCATTTCCACATCATGTAGTACTGCAATAATGATCAGGTTAGCTCGTATTGGTGAGCGAGTGTGTGTATGTTTGTGGATAGCAAGAACAGTCATAATAAACATGTATTGCTGCTGAACTTGTCTGACGGCCTCTTGCCGCACTACACAGCATCATGCGGACTATACCTTTATCAAGCAGTCCCAGTTGACAGAAAGCCGAGCCACGTTTAGCCAGAGTTCTAACTCGTGAGAGACGGTTAGCTTCTACCGGTGGAGTGAGCAGGTCCATTGCACGAGTGCAGTCCGTGATTGCATCTTCAAACAGGTTCAGGATGATGTAACACGAAGCTCTGAGGAAGAGAATATGATCCGTTGAATACATCATGTCTAGAATACGAATCATGCGACATTATGTCTCGTTACAATGGTGTAACACCGCATCCTTGCCCCCGCAACTCACCGGTTAATGTACAGTTTCGGGAGGAAGGGAGAAATTTTAATAGCTTCAGAATATGCATTGACGGCTGAGGGGAAGTTGCCCATCTTGTAAAATGCCCTGAACGAGAAAATGATATAAGTCATGTCGATAAATTGACTTTAAGCAGAAAAAAACACCATAGACAAAAGACACTGACCCTGCCTTGTCTGACAGCCACATTGGATTCCTCTCATCATCCTTAGTGTCGGTGTCGGCAGAATCAACAGGTTTCACAACTGTCTGTGCTCTCACATTCTTCTCGATCCACTGAAAAATGAACATTCTCATTGCATTCAACAAAAATGGATTACTGTATTCGCTCTCGGTTCAGTTTTTTTAGGAAAACAGCATCCCGCAGTATCAAAACCTATTCACCCTCCAATGATAAGAGGGCAAACAGATTCTGATATCAACTCACAGCTTCCTCCTCGGCAGCTAAGGATTCCCTTGCGGCAGATGGGAAATAACGAGGAGAGAATGTAACAGCAATCTCAGTTGCTTTTCGAGGACCGTCTGACCACAATATTTCATTCTTCTTGTTTTCAGGTTTGGATCCTTTCCTTGCATCTGCCTTACCGTCTGGCTTGAGAGGATTTGCCAAATTGTGTTTGATTTTTTCAAATTTCCTCGCCCTTTCCTCAGCTGCTGAAAGGGGTTTGGTGCCATTTTCCTCATGCTTCTTTCCGATGATAGCTTCTTCCACGATTTCTACAGTTCTCCCCTCTTCTTCATTCCCTAGATTTGAAATAAAGTTTAGCATCATCAAACGTAATGCTGGTAAAATTCAACCTCAATGTTCTAATTAATTTCTGAAAATACCAGGTTGTTTGGTGACTTCAATAGATTGAAGATACTGCCTCTCCTTAGTAGTATCATCCAGACTTTGCCATTCATCCATTTCCTGAGCCACTCTGTCTCTTTCTGATTGCTTCACTGATTCAATCCGATCTTTTTCATTTGACTCTTGCTGAGAAACACATATAATAATATTAATTTCATGATTTAATTTGTACACTGTACAGTACTTCAACTAAATTTATTTCTCTAGTTACATACATCCATGGCAGTTCTCAATGCTATCTTATTCTGTTCAGCTTTCACTTGTTTCTTTTTCTCAGCATCACTCTGCACCTTTTTTTCATGGTAATCAAATGCCTGAGCCACCAAATCTCTCCTGTTGTTGCAGGCATTATGTTTGAGAACTAACTAATTAAGAAATTAATGGAAGTTAGGAAGCAATTCAGAGTGATGATGATCCATATTGACCTCTTGGAGACGTCTTTTGCTTCAGGGTTTATAACTTCACCCCAAACTGATGGCACTTGTTTAACTAAATGAAACTTTATCGTGTTCTCCTCAAATACAATCCTTGTTTTGCTATCATCAATCTCATATTTAAGGTGGATTTCAAAGAAAAATGGACTGTAATTAGCCTGCAAGAAATGTTTGTAACAGGCTGGTAAGTGATTGCTTACCAAGATTACAACAATATATCATGTCTTATGATTATAATCAATCATTCCTGAAAAAGAACACTCATATAGTTTTACCTTAACATAAAGGGGAGTGACCATAATATCAATGTTGGTAGATTTTATCCCCTTCTGTGGCACAACAATTTCAAGTTTACTTTCAGACTCATCCCACTCGAATTCCTTGATTATAATAGGCATGCTCTTGCAGCAACCTAATAGGCATATTCAGTTAGACTAGGTTGCTAATAGTAAACCTTTTATTGTATAGTTAAAAACTGAGTTATTACTAGGGAAAATCAGATGAAACCTGCTGAGCAAACCAACATTCACATAATTGCAAATTCAATGGTATATTAGCTTATTTGGCAACTTGATATATTATAAAATCTGACGACCTCAATCTTAAATTAAAGATAGATATTTGATAGAATTAGTGATGGACTGTGATTCGCCCTTGGCTCTCCATCAGATCAGCAAAATCAATTACTTTGGTTAATGCTTTTGCAGAGAAATGAGGGCCTGTATTATTATGAACAACAATAATATAATCATATTTTGCAAGAAGTGAGTTTAACCCCGAAAATCTTGACTAAATCTTGAATAAGTAAATAAATAAATAAAACTTTTTGCCTTCAGGCAACTCTATTCTGACATTTCACTCTTCATGAATTTAATTCAGTGAATTATGTACCCACACGGGGTACTCCCAAATAACAAAAGTACTTACTATTGAATCCAAAATCTATAACTCACAATAAAGCTTCAATTTTCTATCATGTTCATTGGAAATGCGGGCTGAGGTGTACATGTATCTTGGTTTAAAAATTTGAATCTGTATTTGCGCGAGCAATGTTTGATGTTTGTTAAATTTTTTGTATGGCACTAAATAATAAAATATTAAATTGTGGCGACATGAAATGCGAAAAAATGTCAATAAGTATTCATTGACGAGCCGCGCGGCGTGGATTGTTTTTAGAATCTCGTTGGCTGTCGATGATAGCCCCTGTCGAGAATTTCATTGCGCGCGCGCCGCAAATTATTCTCAGCTCGCGTCAGCTGGGCCTAGCATCGCAAGGCAAGAATCTCGTAATTTATTAATATTTTTGTTTAAATTATGTTTTTTACAAAAAATTCGAAACATGATCAACTAAATGCAAATGAGATTCGATCGCTTATTTACATAGAAATCTCAATTTTCCATATATGATTATTGGCATGATGAAAAGTAAAATATAACTTGAGATCCCCACTGAATATTCTATTTGAGTTAATCTGTTGCTATTTCTTTCAATTCTATGTTCCTGTTCTACATCTCATATCTGATGTATACCCAGATTGCTGAGAATGAATACATTGAGTTGATTGAACATGGACAAGTGAGACCATGGTGTTGCGTGATGTGTCATGTGTATATGGAGAATCTACATCCTCCAATACTGTGTTATGTAGATAAGATTGAATGAGTAGTTATTCACCATTTTTAATTTCAGATTGCAGTGGATTACAGTTAATTGTTTTATTTCCAGGATGTCACAACTCTTAGCGTGTCTCCTTCTTGGTCTAGGACTTGGATTACTTTGCTCTGTTCTTTTTCTTGTATGGGCCAAATTCAGTGCTTCTAAATCTAACAGAGAAAGGTATTTCAATTCATGTTCAATGATATTCGTAACTGTTTGAAATTTAGATGCCCATTATTGACATAAACTTTCCTTAGACTTCAGTTGAGCTATCAAGATATATTGACTGGAAATGAGGAACCCTTCCCATCACTAGATACGGTAGCATCAATAGAATTGACTATTGTTGTCCCAGCTTATAATGAGAGTCAGCGTCTTCCAGTTTTCTTAGATGTTTTGCTACCATACATGAGTACTGTAAACTACAGTTATGAAATCATTGTTGTTGATGATGGGAGTAAAGACAATACTGTGGAGGTTGTGCATGGATATTCAAAGAAGTTTGGAAGCAATATAATCAGGTAATCAAGAAAAGATCCAATTTTGAGCCCTTTTTCTCTCATCCTTTTCCTCAAATCGCTATCATAATTTGAAGTTTCGTGTTCTGATTTCGAACTAGGGTGTTCAATCAATAAAATCAATCTCAGGTGTATGAAGTTGCCATGCAACAGAGGGAAGGGAGGTGCAATAAGGCAAGGAGTGCTGAGTGCTCGTGGGAAACAGATTCTGTTTGCAGATGCTGATGGAGCTACAGATATCAGAGATTTAGAAAAAGTCAGAAAGTCGTTGGATGATCTGCTACAGAGAGAAAACACTTGTTATGGAATTGCTGCTGGCTCTCGTGCCCATCTCCAAGATGAAGCTACTGCTAACAGGAGTCTCTTCAGGAATATCCTTATGTATGGATTCCACATGTTTGTGTTTCTTGTTGGTGGGATAAGTGATATCAGAGACACCCAGTGTGGGTTCAAGTTATTCACTAGGCCTGCTGCAAGGGCTCTCTTCACTCAACTCAACATTGAAAGATGGGCTTTCGATGTTGAACTGTTTGTAATAGCCAATTACCTTGGAATCAAAACAACAGAAGTTGCTGTAAACTGGGAGGAAGTTGATGGTTCGAAGCTGGTTCCTATATTCAGCTGGATTGAGATGGCACGAGATCTTTTCATGATCAGAACTAGGTATATGATTGGAGCTTGGTCTGTCTCAGATAAGTTCATGAAAAGTGATTAAGTAGGACATAATCTGGCATCTTTGGTTCGAGTTGGATGAATAACTTGGCTTGGTCTAGCTCTTCACGAATCATTCATCCCATCGGGCTGTGTAATGTTTGGTTTCAACACGGTTCATAGTTTCATCTATTGCTCATCCATTGCTCATGCAATTCTTGTTTGTTTGATGCAGTATGCACATCAGTTTATTTTATTTGTTTGGGAAGGGTTGTGATAAAATTTGATTGAATCGATCTCTTTTTATAAGATTCGACTTTTATTGTCTTCAGTTCCTTGATTTGCGAAATATCATCACTACATTTCGTGAATCATGTAAATTGTAAATATATGCTAAATTATTCACTTCTCGACTCTCAGCTTGATATGAATAGAATTTGTGGATCACACGACACAAGACTGCTGTTATGATTCTCTGATTCAGCATCTTCACAAATGACGAATGTTTGAACCTCCACTGACCTCTACAAGCGGAAAAAGCTTGGTTAGTCTGTTTCCGAATTCTGTTTCTCGTGTTTCCTTATAGTAAGTCCTCTTACCAGAAATAGTTCTTGATACTATTTTCCCTTTTTTTGTCATTATCCGTTATAGATGTTTAGGTCACTATCGCATGGTCGACCGAATCAGTATCTTTGACAAAAGTGATTTGTTCCCGCTAAATACTTTCTATTACAAGTTGCAACAAGCAATATTAGTAACTTGGCGCTCCCTTCACGTTTCAGCAACAATGACAATAAATTTCAATCTTTGATCTCTGAATAAGGCACCCTCTTCTTTAGCAATCTCTCTCCATCTTTAGCAAACGTGTCAATCTCTCTAGTACAGTATGTACTGCTGAGGACAATGTCATTGCACGTGACCCTTTCCTTCCGGCATTCAATGCAATTATCCGTACGGAGAACCATTCGTACATTGTATGCATTTGTTTCGGAGAAGTACAACCACCGCGAGAGCAACAAAGAAACACACCTGCTCATCCCTTTCCCTTTTCTGTTGTCAGTTTCTAAGTTGTAGCTGTAGTTGATGTTCATTGGTATAGGCGTGTATTGTACATAATATATATCATCTGTAGTCTGTACTCTGGAGATCTGTGTTTAACTATTATTATAGAGAGTTTACTGAACCATCTGCCACCTATTCCAGTTTATTCCTCCCATTGTTTGTTATATTTGATCGCGTGGAACCTTCTGTATAGCTATAGCCTATATAGGTAACTTGTATTGAGTGTTGTTGCATAAATAAGATGAGATTGAAACTTTCACGCTCAATTCCCTAGAAAAATCCAACTGAGGTCACGCATAGCGATACTCCTGCAAAGACGAACAGCGTCTCAACCAACACAGAAAGTACACAGTTCCCTCTCATACAAGTAAACAATCTCGATACACCAGACTCGTCCCAAGGGGAGGCAAGAAAGAGAGGGAAACCAAACATGATTTACATTTTCATGTTCTGTATTTGTATCTATCTCCAGTTGTGCACCTTCGCTAAACTCTACTCGAGTGAAAAGGTGGGTTACTGGGTTTAGCAATATTGAGCTTGTGACACTGCGGAATATAATCTCACACACACACAGTACATGCACACAGTACATGCACACAGTACATAAACACAGTACACACAGTACACACACACACACAGTACACACACAGTACACACACAT